>JAMKPZ010006267.1:0-25702 GCA_024699675.1 Amphibolis antarctica | reverse complement strand
TGTGCGCGTATATACGTGTGTGTGTGTGTATACATATTTGGCATCAACATAACAACTTTAATGTTATAAGCCGAGCACTGCATAATGTTTCTCCATGGTGTCACCGTAAATAACTTCTTTATTTTTGAATGCAAATTATGACAGCAGCAAACTTTTTGTTATTTTCGGCCGCAACGAAACCAGAAGCAAGAATATTAATTATTAGCATTTGCAGCTGTAAGTTCGGCTTCGTTATTGCTGTGCAAGTGACCCGCGGTTGTCTTTTTTGGTAACAAGTGCCCTGTAGTTGTAAGGTCGGCTTCATTCCTTTTCAAGTGCCCCTTGTTTTAGTGTAGCGCTCGGCAGAGTCACCCTTGGCAAGGGTGAGAAGATTATCTGCTTTGGCAAGCCGTCCTGTAAAGCTATCGTCATCAACGCTTGGAAGGCTGTTTTCCTGGGGAGAGGAAATTTGTCAAATTTTACAATTAATACATAAGCTGCGTTTTTTGAAAAATCTATCGGAGGGATTTCTACCGTGATAGTATCTCGTTGAATCAAGTCTTGTAAGCTTTGACACCCAGCTATGTTCCTCACCATTTCATCAAGCTCTATGATTTTTCGGGTTAGATTGGCCTTGTCGATCTGTTATATAATATCAATATGCAAGACAATTTAGCAGTGTTTTGGTATGCTGCTAGTTCGGTAATACTCTAAGGAATAATGGCTTGGTTATACCTTCAACATTTCATTTTGTGCGATCAAAACCTGATCTTCTCGTTGGATACCTTCACCTGCGATTCTGGTGGCTAGGATTTCTGCCTTCATTTGATTTGCGTCTTCAATCAAACTGCATCGACAGTCCATGATAGTCCTAGTTATGAACTAGTGCCACAATATTACAAATAATAAAATAGAACACCACTAGTTTCCATGAGATTATACAAAGCGTTAGACATTTAAGACTAGAGATTGTCAAATTTAAGATCATATATAATTTTATATTTCTGCAAAGGCCGATTGTAAGACCAAAGCTAATGCAAAGTGTGTCCACATGACTGCCTAACAATAAATCTACGACAGGCAACCTGCACTTGAAAGACAACAAATTACAGGCAATTTTTTATAAAATTTTGCAAAGCCAACAACTTATGGAAAAAATTTCGCAAATAAAAATAATAAACGTCATGGTGGATACAAAAGAAATTTTTGAATATGTACATATATGGTAACTTCATTAATTACTCTAAAAATGTTTTCTAAATGACTAAAGTTATATTTAACAAGATAAAATAGAACCCTTAATGATTCTTATGTCTAATATAGCTCTTATATCTCATTAAAATCTATTGCCACGTTAATTTATAACATACTTGGATATTGATATCTACTTCAATTATTAAATAATGCCGATTGATACATTCTTTCTCTCGCTAATTAGTAAATATTGCTCCTGCCCTAGTAGTGAGTGTTAGTGTACCCCACAAAGGCTATTATGCTACCAAGCTCAAAAATTGTTAATAACTACCATACCTTATCATGAAATCTATTATATTGAAAAAATAAGCTAAAAAGTTAACTAGAGACATTTATGTCTTGTGCAGAGAAAATGCAACAATGCAGACCCCCATAGGATTATATATGATCTTAGCAAGCAATGTTTGCTTGGCCTGAGAAGTTAAACCTGGTATAAAGTTCATTATTTATACAGTTTAATCGCCAACTACTAATTCTAAATTTATATCCTTTGTACTGTTGCCTAAATTTTAAATATAAAAGTTTACTTTAGTAAATTCATCAAAAAGTTCACTAAATACCTACATCATCTATTTTTATTTTCTTTTCTTTTTCTAGAACTTTACCATTCTCCTCTTTAATACACTTAAATATTTAGATTTTCTTTCTCAAGCCTAGCCAATTTATAAATTCTATTTTCTTTTTTTTGCGTTCAGTTTATCACATAATTACTTATAGGACTAATTTTTAACTTCACTAACAATTTTCTTAGCCTTCCTTTTTGCTAACTTATACTTCTCTAAATTTTCTTTATTTCTACATTTATAATAAGTTTTATAGCATTCTTTCTTTTCTTTTATTATCTTTTATACATCTTCATTTCAGCACCAACTTTCTTTACGAAGAGAGCTATCCTACAAGACTTTCCTAAAATTTCCTTAGCAATCTTTTTAATACAAGTAGTCATTCCATTCCTTAATTTAACAAGTTATTTCTAAATATCATTTTCATTTTTCGTTTTAAATTTCACCACCTAATTCTTGAGTCCATATGTACATTAGTAATTTATGTTGTTTGGTTAAATTTTTCCTGGAATTATCTTTCTTGTTTTGAGTGCCTTTGCATGTAACTTAATATTATTGTCTGATTGACATCACATACAAGAAGATTCTACAGTCTCAACTTCAAACTAGAAATTGTTTCAAAGGATTGACTTTTGGAGCTTTTAAGACAATTATTATTTGTAACAATGCATGTTTCAGGTTATTATTAGTAGCTGAAGATAATATCTGGTGAATACCAGATTACCAGTTTCATGCTTAATGCATTTTTACCGTCTGTAATATAATGGGTACACTAGGAAGTTGTGGTTTCATGAATTTTGTGGACGGCATTTTCATACTTAACAGTACAAAAGATAATAGGAAGAAAGTGTAGCTAAGGATTGTTGAGAAAAATATTAATGAAATTAAAAAAGATAAAAAACATTATGGTTGATTTAAAAATATAAAAATATGATGTGATGAAAAAAATCAATTGAAATTAATTTTTTTTAGAAAACATAAAAATAAAATCCCATGAATGAGCTATTGGATAAAAAAGAAAGTGTAAAATGGTGTAAATCAATGTCAAAAAATCATTTCAATTAGGTATGTAATCAAGCTTTGCTAGGTATTAAGGAAAATGTACCGGATGTCATGCCCTTTATATGGTCCTCCAATGTCATTCAGGCAAGCCACCCCGATTTACCACTACCATGCTGCATTTTTTATCTAATGAGTTCTCTAAAGATTTTTCAACAACCTAGGCATTTTGTAACATTCACCATTTTCTGAACAATAGGTGCCATGAGATGCAACCTATCAAATGCCAATAATTTTGAAGCATTCTTTTAAGGATATTGGGTTACAATGTAATTCAAAATTTTATCCCAAAATATTCTGTGATCCAACATGTAATACAATGTGTAAGTTGTAACTCACTTCAACAAGATCTTACATCTTTACATACTCATTTCATTTCATATCATCTAAAACACATCTCAAGGTACTACATTATCAGTTATATCATATGATATCACTTGATATGCATGACAATATAGAGTTGCAGAACCTAAGAAATCCAGATAACCGTGCACAATAAATTGTATTTACCATGTATTCTTGATAATTACCATAGAGCCCTACATTAGATGATACAATGATAACATTTAGTTAAGTTCCCTAAATTTTATAAAAACAATTACCAATCCCTCTCATCCAACAAGCTATCAATGTCCTTCCTGAGCTTCACAATTTCCTCATCCTGAGATTCACACATCAAAACAAATACCGTGTGTGTATTGTGTGTGTGTGTGTGTGTGTGTGTGTGAGTGAGGGAGCTCAAGGCAAACCTTCATGTCATAAGATTCATATGATTGTCGAGCATTTTCTGTCAATTGTAGCAGCTGATTTGTGTCTAAAAAATTCTGTAAAATAAAAATTTTCAAATAAACATTTGAAGAGGCTCTTTATCCAATGTTGTAATTTTTTACTTACAGCATAGTTTGTCATATCTAACTTGATACCAAGTAAATCTCTGATAACATCATGGGTCATGTGGTCTACTGCTCCTAGCCTTGCTGTTAGCTTGCAAACCTAATGCAATTTTCAAATACATTATGAGCATGGTGCGTTTTCAATGTTGCAAAGTACAAGCAATCAACCTATTTTACAAAGGACCTTCAATTTTGGACACATAACAGATCGTATAAAAGTGCAATTATCTATGCTATGAAACTTAAGAGTATCGACTAGAGAGTAACCTCCTTTTGTCTATTGCCCACCAGTCTTTCCAACTCTTCAATATGGACTTGAGCTATTGATAATTTCTGGTCTTTCTCCGCATTCATTTGCTGAATGACACTAGTAATGCACTTGAATGGGGAGCCAGTTCTCTTTGATCGAGAGGATACTTTCTCCACCTTGTTTGCTGTTGAGGCAACTTGAAAGATATGTGGTGGATCACTTTTGTTTTCATGAACCATAGCTTCCAACATCTTATACTGTTTCATAAAATAATGGATGATCTTAAGTGAACCTGATATTTCTCAAAAATCATAAACTGATAGCATTGTATTTGTCTTTTACCCTTTGCTGATAAAGTGCTGATTGAGATTCAGAATGCAGGACAAGCTCTGAGATATGCTTCCTGTATTGCTTGATCTACAAAACACGAAATTGATTTAACGTAAGACCAAAAGAATTAGAGTGAGGGAAAGGACAAATGTGGGAGCACTATAAAGGATTTCTACCTCTTCAACCTTTTTTTCTTTTTCTAGTTCAAGTGTCTCTATGTGTTTCCTTGCCTCATTAAGTTCACCAATCATGTCACCAATTTTCCTACAAAACTTGAACAATCTTACATGAATGTGATTGCTCTTTGGTAGCTCTCTACTTAAGATTCAAAGGGTATATATTATTTTTAACCTTGGTACTTGAATTTTGTTTCTAATGCCTGATTCCTGAATTTCACTAGCAGCTTCTATCATATGCATTCTCTCTTTTAGCTCATGGAGTTCCTTTTCTAAGCCCCCTTTGACCACTTGATGAGTCTCCACTTCCTTTAACATACTATGCACCTGGCAACAAACTTGCAGCAGATTACTTTCATGTAAAGTCTAACAATCAGCATTTGATATATTAGTCTATTAATGTAGTACTGGGAAAGAAAATAGAGATGGTAGCTAAGAGTCCAAGACAGGTTACAATGCTTATTAACTGTGGAGTCCTGTATCAAGAAAGAAAAATCATTCATATTCATGTATAAAGAAAATTATTCCATGCTATGCTACCTAAAAATCATTGAAATATAATGTTGAATGCAATCAAATGAGAATGAATGTAGTTCACCTTCCTCTCTAACATGTCTATGGTTTCTTCCAATTCCTGAATAGAGCATTCAAGGACCCTTACTTCCTCTTCTTTCTGTTGTGCATGTACTCTACTTGCCTCAGAGTCCTTGATAAAGTCAAAAAAGGATTAAAAAAATTTGGCAGCAAACTTTTCTATGATTAAGGATGCAATATAAGCAAAGAATAATTAATTACATACCTGACGAGCCTCCACAGCAATAGCTTCATTTTCATCAGCCAAAGCATGTATCATTTCAAGCTTATCATTGAGGTAAACAATCTCTCCATGAAGATGATTTCTTTCATTGCTGACTACTTTCAGCTCCTCTTCAATCTCCTCCACTGCTGAGAGGATCCTTTCTTCTATTGTTGTATTCATGCATAGAATTTCTCTCTCCAAACTATCAATGATATTGTCTTTCTTTTGTATCTGCTGCTCAGCATCCTTATTTTTTGCATGATATTCTTTTACTAGATTCTTTAATTCATTGTTTTCATTCAAGAGAATTGACAGTGTCTCTTCAGCCTGCATTAGATCTGACCTGCAATAAATGAGTGCAGCTTCTCTCTCAGCCAAAAGACACTCAAGCTCCTTCTGTCGAACCAAGATTTCATCAACCTCAGCAGACTTGTTTGATAAATCATGTTGCACCTGACTTAGAATAGAAAACAAATGTTCAGTTTCATCATTGATATCCTTGGTACATGTGGCAGATTCCTGTAACAATCTCAAATCAAAATGTAAACCTTTCAGGACATATTTTTGTGAGAATTCCTTCCTCAACAATATATTGTCAGTTTCTATGGCACTTTGTTCTGTTAAGCATCTTGAAGACATTGCATTTTTACCAAGGTTTGAAGCCGTTCCAGTTTCCATGTTAATCCCATTGGTATATTTCAGTTTAAAACCATCATGCACTTTGAAGTCAAGAGAATTCTCTTTAACCACATCTCCAATAGTTGGAGATATCTCAACCTTGTTGTAGCCTTTTATACCAGAGATTTCATTGATTTTGTGATTTTCCTGAACCTTGCTCCAGTTATCTTCCATCTTATCTAAACAGCACTGGTACACAACAGATAATGTAAAGTCCTTCTCGATTATCTTAGCCAACATTGCTTCAATTGATAGCCTTGATTTTCTGATATACTGAAAAAGCTCCTTCCCAAAAGAGAGGACATTTGTAAATATGATTTTAAGTTCCTTTACTGTCTCATCCTGAATGTTGGCAAATGATGCTTCATAAGAAGATAAGATTTTCATGGTTTCTAGCAAGCTTCCATTAATCTGATGTTGTAAAAAATTATTGTGTTCTTCAGCTAAAGATGCATAGGCCCTCAGTTCTTGTGTTTCAATGGTCAAGGCAGACATTTCTTTTAGCAACACTTTATTTGCTTTCTTCCACTTATCTTTTTCCTGTTTACATTTTTCATTTAGTTCTACCAAAGCATTCAAAATACAGTCTGCCTCCTTCATAGTTTCTTGGGCATCTCTAAACTTCATGAACAAGTCAGAAGCCTGTTGTACCTTTCCACTACCATGTTGATTAGGAGGATGCCAATAGACTCCATGTATAACTTCATCTTGACTCTGGACAGCAAGGGATTTACTGCAACCAGTTTTATCAGTTATATGGTCCATGAAGTGGTGTTCCCCAATTCCAGATCTTAGATGATTCAGTTTATTATTTATTTCCATAAGCAATGGTTTTATATTTTGTAGTTGGGTGGACTCATATCCAGAATCTCTGTTTGCAGATTCAACCACTACCAATCCCATGTATCGAGTAAGATTTTCTAGATTCTGTATCACAGAAGATTTTTCACTCAACAATCTTCTCAAGTATTTTAATTCTTGTTCATTTTCATTATACTCTTCCCGTTGAGCTCCAGTTATAGCTAGTGTTTCTCCTCTCAATGTTTCCATTTTTGATGCCACATCAAGTCCAATCTCTTGTGCACTTTCTAACTTTGTTTGCAAGTTGGATATCAATCTTTCCTTGCTAAGAAAGGCATCCATAGCCATTTCAACATGCTCTCTAACACAAGCCTTACATTCAGGAAATGAAACCATAATGTGTTCAACCTGTTCTGATGCATCTTCAAGAGATTGACAACCATCTGCAAGGAAGCTTGTCAAGCAAACAGTTGCCTTTTCCCATTCAATGACAAAAGAACTAAGTTCAGCTTCTTTAGCAGAGACAAGCTCTAAAAGCCTGATATTTTCCTGAGTGATATGTTCCAACTTCTCCTGAAGATCTTGTTTTTCTGCCTGTGAGGATATGGAGTCTGTTCTGTTAAAAGAATTGTCTTCATCCTTTAAGAAACTTCTAGCATTAGTTTTAAGAGTACTCCCTGAAAATAATGAACCAAGTTAGCAGTGTAAAGACCAACCTGATGATTTATTTCTTCTGTTTCATGCAGGAGTGATGTCTGTGATGCATGATGATACTGCCTTCCATTCATGATTCTGGTCTCACATTCTCTTTGCATCTTTTCCAGTTTGGCATCCAAAGATGAATTTTCTATGAAAATTATTCCATGACCATTGACTAGCTTTTCATCGTCATCTTCTAGATTGTTGGCAACTAATGCTACCTCATCCTGCAAAAAATCCAGCTGTCTTGTTAATCGTACTGGAATTGATATACCACATTATATCATAGACAAAGGATCAAGTAAGAAAGTGGTTGAGAAAAGAACTAGATTCAGAAGACAGATCAAAGGTTTGTTCATGATGTATGATTAATAAAATACCAGAAACTTTTCTTCCCTGCTCTTAACAAAGTCCTCATCCTTGTCAACAAAATCTGCAGCCTACAACATTTAATATTTCCATCATTAAAATATGAGAATGGACAGGTATATCTATTAACAATAGACATGAAGCCTAATGTACAAACTGCAACTTCAGTGACATATCCTTTTGGGTGATGATACAGTTCCTTATCTTCCCTGTCAATGAAGAACATCAAGAGGCAGACATTAGATTATGTAGATGCTTAGGTTACCAGCAAAACATGAGCAAGAAATGTGAGCAATTGATGTGTCGCCACCCAAAAATGCCAATAAGTGTAAATGTTTTTTCTTGGCACCATTGTATTATATTAGCACTTGCTCATTAGGTAACCTTCAAATTTTTGAGGCTAGATCAAATGACACTTAGTTAAATGATAGTAGCATGTATGCATGTTGCATTTTTGAATTAATTTACTTGTTTTTAATCATTTCCAGTTTTGACCAGTAAACCCATTTTTGAAGTATGTTTAAACACTCAATCCAGTAAATGCCATTTCAGTTACCAGGACATTTTCTGCCATTATATACTTTCTCATGAGTTCTTAAAACATTTCGTTTTGAATTTCTATTCAAATATTTGTGGAAGAGAAAAAGCAAGTTATGTACATGTTTATAAACATATATATGCAGTTACACACAATGAGCATTTCTTATGCATCTAAGAGGAAAAGAGCTAAAATGAATCCACAATTAGCTAAAATGAATCCACAAACTCCGACCATTAGATTTACTTGATCTTAACCACTTGATTGGAATATACGATTGAACCAAAAATGTGGCTTTATTAAAAAATTTGAACCTTGAAAAAAACTTTCCAACCACAGCCTTCAGAAAAAAAATCAAATCCCTACTATTGTAAAATCCAACAAATATGCCCCCTCTCCCATCCATGCATCCCTACATCCATTCTTCCTACCACAGTGATCCTATTCTGCACCAATGCCAATCGTTCAATTTTAGATTCCAACCACCCTTCAATCCATCCCCCTCATTTGGCACAGGTCCATATCCTCTCTACAAACCCTTGTCCAACTGCAACTAACTTCATATTTCATCAATGCGTCACCCTCTTCTCTAGTATGGATCCCCTCTTATGGAAACCTCCACCATACTCTGCATCATTGATCCTACTATTCATAAATCCCATCAACCAAAACTCTGTCGTATTGTGATTATATGACCTAAGACACTAATACAGGAAAAAAATGTTTCTTGTCTCATTCTTGATCTTTTTTATTAGTAAAAAATGAGTAGGAAATAAATTCATTCTTATATAGTAGCCACTAATGCTCTTCCATAGTAGCTAACATCTGACACTCAAGTTATTAACTGACATTAGTTATCACCATGCACTTTTTATTTTTATGATCTGTTTACTAAAGCATGTGGAAGAAATGAAAATTTGCACCAAGGATGTCACAAACATTCGAGTGCTAAGGCATGTAGCAGTAGGCTCAGAAAAAAGAAACTGTTAAATCTGTTATGTGCCTAGTCAACCTTGTATTGAGCTTTACAAATGCGTCTGATCTTTTCCTGAAGTTTCCCACCTCCTCCACAGTGTTGTACTGAATATTTAAAAGTAATTATTATTGGATACAACAAACAAATGCTCTTCCATAGTCCTACAGATAGAACCTTACAAATAAAGAAAAGGCTTGCCTCATCTTTTAGAGTCACTGTATGGGAAGAAGCATGGAGTTGGTCTTGGTTTATTCTGGAATCCTGTGAAACCAACAAATAAAGCAGTTGAAAATTATACCCAATTTTCTTCATAAATTTACTATACTATATAGCTCACTGGCTCACTATAAAGCAAGTGTGTACTTTCTTGGGTGCACTGACTTCATTCAAGTCCTTCAGAGAGCAGCCTGCTTGCAATTGTTTCTTCTCAAAAACATTCAAAAGCTAAAGAAGACATTGGAGTAATACAGATGTCAATTAGTAATAAAACTAAAATCTATAAAATGTTTAAAATAGAAGAATTAAATATTATGCCTAAACCTGACTACGCAAGTTGTCAATGTCTGCCAACAACATTTCACGTTCCCCTTTCTGATAGAATTCTTGAAACCTAGTATAAACAATGCAGAAATATACCATTTATGATTCTTTGAATTAAATGAATGGCATTTTAATTTTGAATAAAATGACTGAATCCAATTAGAAAATGTTGCTATGGTATTCTGTTTGAAGACAAGAAAGCTTCATGAAGTCATCTCTACAATAAACTTACTTTCTGAGTTGATTAAGTAGCCTCACATTCTCTAAGGCGAAATGTGTCAATTCCGGATTTCTATTCACTTTTTCTCTCAGTGACTGATTTTCCTTAGATAATGAATTATTCTCCTCCATTAGATAGTCTTCTGCAGAAATTAGGTCATCTGCAAGTAGTTCAAGCCTTTTTATTTTCTCTTCCTGGAGCCTAGCTATCATTTTAGCTCGTTGTGCATCATCCTCCCTTTCAGAAACCTATGAGATTGGTGACAAATGTATTTGAAAGAGATATGTTCATGGACTAATCAAATAACTCAAGTATAGAAAAATTAAAAAATGTGAAAGTGTAAGTTATAGAATATCAGGAAAATGTGACTACCAAGCGGCTCATGTATTGAATTTCAGCTTCAAGACTCCTTACTGTATCTTCTGCCATCTTCTCTCTTCTCAATGCACCAAGCAATACAGCATCAGCATTTTTGATCTAATTCCAAATATTGAGTCATCATTTAACCATTGAGCAAACATAGAATGATTTAGAGCACTTCAAATTTTGTGAAGAATGTACCTTAGAATTTAGGTTGACTGAATTTGGGTGACTGACAAATGAATACTCGTGCTTGTCTTGAAAGTTTCCCACATCAACCATACTAACATTTGAGAAGTTAATACCAAGATTTACAGGAATATCCTGGTTCTTGACAAGGAAGGTCACAGGATTCTGTCAGTGCAGATCAATGTAGGAATTTTCCACCATGACTTTCGCTAGGAAAATAAATTAAAATAAAGAATGAAGTCATACCTTTAACATCCGTATTTCTCTTTGTGATGCCACTTCATCAACTAAAGCATCTTCATTCACCTTGGCCTAGTAAGTATAAAAAAGATGGAATGAAAATGTTGTTATATAAAATTAATAACATGTTTAGTTAAAACCTTCTGATGATGTATGTGTTTATTAACATGTTTACATTGTTCTGTATGAGTTTGGCACGCTGGGCAAACTTCAATGTACTCAGTGTTTCATTTGCTGAACTGCAGAGAACAAATATAGGTCACGTCAAACACACAAATTAAATGGTGGTGAAACACTAAAATAAGGAAAAGAATTAGTAACTGAACCCAGACCATACCAGCCAGATGGATTGATATTTGCTATGATTATTGTTTTGGAATTTCCACCCAATAAATCCTATATGAAAGAAGAGAATAGCTAGCAAAGATTCTAAAATAATTTTTACAATACAAGAAAACAATTTCAAAGTAACTGACCTGAAGAAGAAATGTTAGCTTGGAATCTCTATAAGGAATATGACGCTGTTTTCCACTTGCAACATCCACCAATGTCATGATCACCAGGCTAAAAATACACTTAAGAAAATAAGCATGAGAAATGTATTATACATCATACAGATTTTTGATAATCCCATTATCCCTGTGAATTGAAACAGAATTCATGCCAAGTAATTGCTTTGTGGATACACACACGGTTCCCACATGAAAGGGTGAACCTTTTATGTTTTCTTCATTTAACAGTAAAAAAATACCACCTTCCAATGTAACTTTAAAAAAAATATTATATCTCTATTCTAACGTGCCTTTTACAAGTGGCCAGAACATCTTCGTAAACCATTTCAAAAACAACTTGTTGAAGGTAAAAAAAATTAGACTAAGGTGGTTGTCTTTGATTCAAATTATAGATGCGATGTCTTCATGATGTGAAATGACCATATTTGGTTCAACTACTAGAGGTAAGGTATCATGCATTGTAAAATATAAATGTTAAATTCAAGAAACTGTCCCATCATCAATAAAAGTATATTCTAAGATTGCAAATGAAAAATTCACACTTGAATTGATCATAGTCATAACACGTCATGCCAAGATGGCAAGACAATTTGACTGGGAGGATGGACATAACCCCATGATCCCCAAATAAAAGTTCCTACAATCTGAAACAAATGCATCTCAAAATGATGTACAATCTCTGAAACTAGACTACCTTAGAGTTGATAATGATTTGTTAATGCTTGCAGCTTCTTTTAGGCGCTCTCCTTCTACATGAGAATTTTTCTGCCTAATTTACAAGGTATAGTCCATCAATCATTGAATAAGTCTGCATGCAACATTTTGGAAAATGTTTAGGAATGTTCACATTATTACCTCTCTGATCCAGCAAGATCTACTAGATTCAGCCTACTGTATCGAATATGTTTTGTGCCATCCCTCTCCCACTGGCTCTCAATTGTGCAAGCAAAAAGACAATGGGAACGACTACTTTCACTGTTTACGTATGTTGTTGCAACCTTTCTGTTTGCAATACCCTGGACAAAGATATTTTTGAATGAGGCAGTTAGAAATTTTCCTCATTGCTGCAATGGTAAGACAATAAAAAAAAACTTCAGGTTTACATTAAACCACCTGCAATAATAGTTCAGCAACATCAATTACAGAATTCACTTCATGCTCCCTCAGGCTTTCCACATGGATCCCCTTTTTCAAATCTTCCCTAAGCTGCAACAAGGACAAAGCTGGTGAGAGATTGCAACAGTTGAATTCATATATTTCAAAGGTTCCCGTGACTTATCTTACTTGCAAATTAGTGGCTGAAGGATCCAGGAGATTTGTCATTTGCTCATTGTATATCTCAAGAAATGAGCATTTGCAGTTGTACTTCAACTTGTCATTCCTTCTGTTATACTCTTCCTGAGCAACATGAACAACAAAGACTAAAGCAGAAAGAGCTCCTACAGAAACATGTGGGAACACAGAAGATTGGTTTAGCATATTACCTCATGTATCCTCGTAAAAAGGTAATCAAAAATACGAGGTATCATGCCACAATCTTTGCTGAGGCAGCTAGTTCCACCAGCTATCTCACCCAACATGGTGTATGTCTTCCCACTACCTGTCTGCAAGAAAATATCCATCACTTTTTGATACTCCCCAACTCATCCACCTACATCTACAAAGAAACTAAATAAAAAAACAAATCAAAAGCATCAGCTACCTGTCCATATGCAAACATGCAGCTGTTATAGCCAGAAAGGCAATTTTCCACCATCGGTAAGCCCACAGCCATGAAAAGCTTTTCCTGTTGAAACAGTTGCAGTGCGTCTAAACTGCATTAGCATCTAGGAGATAGCCATCTTTAAAATAGTTATATCAATTAATCGTTCTTCACCTGAGAGGTAGATTCACAAGCAATATTATCAAACGTAAACCTAGCCTCAGGATGCCCCATCCATGTCAACGTCCTCGAGCTCTCCTGCCTCACGCACCGTCCATGACTCTCCGTACAATTGGCGGGCCGTATGCGGATCAAAACCTACACACATCGGAAAACTTTCAACATTTTTCTCCAAATCAAAAAAATTGCACGCGAACATAAAAAATGGCAGCAACACTCACTAAATACAGCAACTACATACTACCACAAGCAGGAAAGGATAGGAACCAAGCAGAACCTGAACATTTTGGTCTCTCCAGAACAAAGGATCCTCCTCGAGCTCAAAGCAGGTGGCTGGCCCCAAGTTCCGGAACATGGAATCGACCGCTCGCCCCCTTAGAGCCCTGCAGCAAGTGCTTCCCCTCTCCCTCGTCCCCCGATCCACGTTCCTCCAGGCAGAGACCCTGCAAACCGTCCTGGTGGACGTGCTCTCCGCCGCCGGAGATGCCGTGTGCGAGAGCTTCACGGATGTGTCCACCGAAGAACAATCGGCGGCGGGGTGGATCTGCTGGGAGGGGTCGGGGATAGAGGCGAGGGGGGGTCTCGGGGGAGGAAAGGAGACGAGAGCATTGGAAGAGGAGTGTGAGGGTTGGAGTAATGCATTCTCGCTGGCTTCCGACGGTCCGTGGCGGGAGCTTCCTCGCCTCAGCTGCGACGACATGGCTGTGGTTGAGGCGGAGCCGTGGAGGTCGAAGGAGATCGACGTTGAGAAGAGGAGCGTCCACTGAGACTGACCGACTGATTTCAAATTCGAATGATGCTTTGACCGTTCTTTCCGTTCGTAAGATAAGTAAAATTGCATTGGAATAATTCAGTTAAATTTTTATTTCATGTTTTCTGGCCTTTATTTTTTATTTAAATTTTTTGCTTATATAAATTTTTTTAAAATATATTTATTTGCATGTCACTCGATCACAACGACTTCTAACACAAATACCTCGTGGTTTCCATAACATAACATCTCTTGAGTCTGCCTTTACGAATATCATTTACCTGATGTCTTTGAATATTTCCTCTCGTGCATTTCCCTTCTCAAACGACAAGTAGAATGTTTTTGAAAGAGTAGTTACCAAATATACGAATGCATGTGAATATTTGTCGATTAAGAGTCCGTACGTTAGAAAATTAAAAACAGAAACTTAGAAAACGAAAAATGAAATAGAAAAAGAAAATTTAAAAATAAAAAAAATATGTAAGACTACTTGTGTGTATGCATATAATTCAGTCTTAAAAAATTGAGCGAGAAGTTTTTCACACTTATTTTACTCATGTTTGCATATATGTTTGTTATCATGTATCTTTATTAGCTTTTTTTTTTACCATACAACATAACGTTCTGTAATAATATTTATTAAATAATTTTAATATTTTATAGTAAAAAAGGGTTTGTACACCTTCAAAATGCAAAAAATGAAACTTAGGAAATTTTTTTGAATTTGGAAGTGTTTGTGTATATATCGAGAAAAAAAATTAAAATTTTTGATAATATAAATAATGAATTTTTCTAAATTTACTTTTTTCACTTTTATAAAATTTTGCACAATATATTGGGAAAAAAATTAAATTTCTTATTTACATCTGCTTCACATGTTTCCATCACTCTTATTGTATCATACCTATTTTTTTTGCAAGCAACTCTCATGTCGGTATTACTATTAGCATGTGTGTTAATTCTCACCTAACTATTCTTACACCATCGTCATAGTTGAGTCTATTATTATTATTCATAACTCAAATCTAGGTATTCTCTTTTCTTCGTCGTTGTTTATAAATTTTTTAAAATTTGATTTTTTCATCGTTAATTAATTTTAGTTAATTTTTTTCTTCGTAATATAAATTTCAAGTTTTCTATTACACAGAAACATCCCTTTTGAATTTTTCTTTTTCGAAATTTCAATTTTATTTTACCTTTTTTCTTTTTTAAATTTCTTTTTCCTAAATTTCTGATGCACACAAATAAATCTTAAAAAATTAATTTAAAATACTTATATTATAAATCGTATAATTTATTTTAAAAAAAATAAAATAAAATTCACTTCACTTGATTTTACCACATAAATAAATACACTCTTAAATTGATTTTCTTAAATTTATAATTTTTTTGTTATTTCGGAACGTAACAGTAGTGATCACCGACCGTACGTAACGTAAGATCAATCATTTGCACTCAAATCGTCTTGCTAGATTACTAATCAATCGACGGCCATGAACAGGTTGCGTTTTTCGGCGATTTTGGATCAACGGTCGAGGAAGATAAATTCATGTGATTACTGGAATCAACAAAAATTGTAAAAGTCACCGCACAACACAAATGCATCTCCGAACAAAAATATGAACATATATAAAAGGTGCACTGGAGAAGGAGGAGATGGGATAGCGATGGCGTGTTTATTATTCAAGAGACGCGAAGGAGTCAACGTGGAATTGACACACACGCACGCACGGCGGCACCCATTCCAGCGTTTCCATTCCATCAACTCGGCGGCGTTGGCGTTGTGGTCTAGATACGGCTGGATGCCCTGCGCTTGGCGGTGAGCTGGAGGGAGTCGACGACCCTCATGACCTCGTCCATGTCGCGGCCGGTGGTGGCCGGGTACACGATGCTCAGCTTGATCTTCTTGTCCGGCCCGATCACGTGGAGGGCCCTGTTGGGGATTTCGAAGCCCTCCGCGTCCTTCTTGTCCGGCTCCACCATGTTCAGCTCCCGTATCACCTCCCTGACCGGATCCGCTATTATGGGATACCCAACCTTGCACCCCGGCTGTGACCAAAAGAAAGACAAACCCATCTACAGTTTTAGCCTTTTTTCTGTTCAACAACCCTTGCTTCGTTCTGCAATTCACACACACTCACCGTGAAGTGTTCGATGTCCTTGATCCACTCCAAGTGGGAGTTCACGTCCTCGCAGGAGACGCCCATCAGCTTCACCCCGCGCTTGGAGAACTCCGACTCGTACACACCCATCTTCCCCAGCTCCGTCGTGCACACCGGCGTGAAATCCCCTGTCCCCCCCAAAACCACAATCCGAATCGATCAACAACCGCTTCTCTCCCCTCAAGAGTAATTAATTTGCCCAACTCACCGGGGTGGGAGAAGATGATGGCCCAGTTGTCGCCGACGAAGTCGTGGAGCTTGATCTTCCCATGGGTGGTGTCGACCAGCAGATCCGGGAGGGTCTCGCCGATGGTCAGGCCTGGCATCTTCGATTCTCTTCTTCTATCCCCGCGTCCAACGACAACTCCCGACTCCAACTGTATACTTCGTCGACATCACTTCAACCTCCGCCTTTATCATTTGTTTCCGCGGCGTCAACCCAAAACAACGCAAGCAGTCAAGTTTGTCTTGACTTGACGTACGTATGCGGTGACGTCTGATCAATAAAAAAATAATTATATGGTATCAAAATGACAGACGATGCCCTTATCGTCCGGGAGTTGTTGCGTCTACCGTCCGGTGAAATTAATTGATAATAGATTTCTCAACTTATCATCCGATGGGTGGATTTGCTGGCCTGTGTTTGGATGTGCATGTCGAGGGCCCCGTCCAGGTCTCCTTTCCGTTTTCACGCTGCTGGTTTTGTACCTGGGCATTCCATGGATGTACTTCCTTTCGATCATCTCTGACAGACGAACAAAACCCCAAAACCCGGGTGCGTTTCATTCGCCCACGGTATGGCGCTGCTGGTTCTCCCGCAATTGAATAATCCTCTGCCCTCAACTTGGTAGGAATCTGCTGAAAGGAATCGTGAGTTTTCGCAAAAACAATTGATCACAGTGCTACTACGTATTGATTAAATAATAGTTGCCTGATTGGGAGAGCCGGTGAGTGCAGCACCCCACACGCTGCTAGCTTCCAACGTGTCGTGTGCTAAACTCGGGTCGTCCGACTCATCCACATTTTTCCTATATTATTATTTAAGCGAAACCACCACCGCCAACAACAACAACAACAGAAGATCAACCGGAGCGATCGATCTCTTCCGATTCAGAGCCAAAAATGCCAGGCCTCACAATCGGCGACGCCATCCCGAACCTCCAGGTGGATTCCACCCACGGCAAGCTCAGGCTCCAGGACTACATCAAGGGCAGCTGGGCCATAGTCTTCTCCCACCCCGGTAAATCTAGCGAGCGCTTCATCGCTTGTTTGCTTGAATCTCACGTGACCTTGCTTTTTCCACGATGGTGCAGCTGATTTCACTCCCGTCGGGATGGCCAACGCCTACACCGACGAGCTGGATAGGCGCGGGGTGAAGCTCGTCGGCGTCTCCTGCGACAGCGTCAGCTCCCACCTTGACTGGCTCAAGCAAATGGAATACCACAGCGTGAGTGAAGTAACCCTAGCCTCCTCCATCGATTGATCACTACTCGAATAACGTAAACCCTGACGCATCGACCGACTTGTTGCGTTTGGGGGTGGCGCAGCCAGGTTTCAGGGTGCGGTATCCGATAGTGCTGGACACGAACCAGAGCGTGATCCGAGAGCTGAACATGGTGGACCCGGAGGAGGAGCACTGGTCGGGGGCGGAGATGCCGTCGCGGTCGCTGCACGTGGTAGGGCCGGACGCGAGGATAAAGCTGAGCATCCTGTACCCGGCGAGCGCGGCGAGGAACATGGAGGAGGTGGTGCGCGTGGTGGACTCGCTGCAGAAGACGGACATGTTTAAGGTGGCCACCCCCGTCAACTGGAGGATCGGGGAGCCGGTCGTCATCTCCCCCAGCGTGTCCAACGACGACGCCGACAAGATGTTCCCCCAGGGCTACCGCACCGTCGACCTCCCGTCCAAGAAGGAGTACCTCCGCTTCACCAAGCTTTGAGCCTCCTCCTCCCTTCACTTGTCAATTCCCCGTTGACACATCGATATTGTGCTCATGCAGTTTCGCTTGCGTAAACCCTTATCCTAAACCCTACCATGGAATAAAATGATATATATATATATATATATATATCTTAATGGTTTGGCTTTACTTTGATTTTATTTATTTATCAAATTTTAAATTTTAATTTTTGTTACTATAAAAAAAATTGATAAATAATATTAACAATATATAATATAAGTTGATAATAATATAAAAATTAACTTACAAAAATTTTAAATAAATACTCTAACCGTTTTTACCTAATGAAATGTATAAAGACGCACTCAAGTTAACTGGTATCATTTACTTTTTTTTATTTTTTATTTTTAAAAATATTCTTATTTTTATGATAACATTTTCATTTCATAATTCACTTATCTTATTATCAAAAACTACGTTTTCCTCTTTTCTTATCTTAATAATGGTTTCACTGGTGAACGAAATCATTATTACAACACCATGTGTCTCATATTCCATATGATTAAAACTTAAATAGTTAAAACACACACAATAAATCAATCGACACTAGATCCAATTCAATGGACTATTAGATTATCTCTAGAATGAATGACAAATTTTTCCAACACCATGTGGTAAACTGAAATTTGCAATTTTTCATCAAAATAATATTATAAATATTATTACGTGAGGGAAATTTTGAACCTACTTCCTTTAGCATCTTTCAATTCTTAAGAGAAATTTTTAAACTACCAAGACAACTACTTTAATTGTTCATACTAAACTAATTTTAAATACACATCCTTTGTTTTGTTATCAAAACTAACAAGATAAATAAAATCAATCAATCACTAATAGAATTTTTCATCATCAAAATCATAATTAAAATATTGTCAATCATAATAAAAATCTTTTCCCTACCAGATAAGTGATCATATTTGAAACTACTAATTTAGATAAGTGTTTAACTTAAATAAACTACTGTAAAAAACGTTTCTAAAAGCTACATTAGGTTGATAGATGGACTTGCCACTTTGGTCACAACAATGTTTCACACCACCAACAATACAAAAGAAACTTCCTTTCAAAAAAAGAAGAGAAAACACTTTGCAAATGCCATTCACCCAGAAATCCAAAATTTGATGCGTAGGTTTCAATGATATCAAGCAAACACTGCAGGTATGCTTCTCAGAAAGAAAGATTAATTATGGAAATAATGGTGGAAGTGAAGCTCTCTATAAGTAATGCTCATGAAGAAAGCATGTAAGACGTGAGAAAGTTCACAAAGAAAAGAAATAGTTGTGTATTTTTTCTAGATCACATGTCTTTTTTTTGGACCTGAAACAATGTACGCGTACAAGCTAGATAATAATATGTAGATATTAGAGAAAGGACACTGCATGTCTAAATAATTTAGGCATGTAACGCAACCATATTCATGGTTTCAGAAAGTGCTTTGGTTTCATGAATGTGTTGGGGAAATATTTTGAGAACCATGAATTCTTTGCTTTCACTATGAGAAAGTACAAACCATAACAAGGTAGATGAACCAGAACCAAAGCCACGTACCTGCAATTTTGTTATCTTAATGATAATCCATGGACTAGCAGAAAAGGTAGTGAACGAAAAGGCAGGAAGTTTACCATAATGGTGCCCAAGGAGAAGCAAGCTCCATAAAAGCATATGGCCACCTACAATAAGTGATTAAGAGACGGTTAATTTATGTCCAACATCGGATGAGAGACGCTCAGTCAACAGTCAACACATTCCAAGAGAAATTTAAATTTCGTTTTCTTGTAGTGTTATTTTAAACTGATTATTAGCTTGTCTGAAAAAACTTTTAGGACAAATTTAATGCCCATAATCTAAATTTAATATAATTACATTGTTAAATTAGATTATAATATTTGGATTTTTATAATTATAAGCTTTGAAATTTAATTACAAGAAATTTGGTTCTTTGAAATATCATTCGATTAACTAAATATGAGCTAAATGCTAAAACTTATTCTTTATATAATTAGTTCTGGAACTTTGCAACTGTTTGTTGTTGGTTCGTACCACTAACTGGTTCATTTCTTCGTTGGATATGCTCCTTAAAATCTGGAATTTCTTACCATGAAACACAACAAGCACGTAGGATCCACTGGAAAAGCCCATAAGCACATGTCCAGATGAAAAAATATGCCATTCGGAAGAAAGGAAATGGCTGGCAATGAATTGTTGTCAGATTCACAAACCCATGAAAGAAATTTTCATTTGTCACATGATTTAGGAATACTCACTAGTTTGTTTATAGAAGTATCCAGGAGAAGGAAGATGACGTTAAAGCTGTGCATGCACCATTCCAACTATAACACATCTGTAATCAGTGAATATTTCCAAAAAAACTCATGGATGATTGTATTTGCATTTATAAAATCGTTCTATATCAATAGAAAACTGAGTTGCACACCTAACTATTAGTTCATGTGCTAAAAGCTGTTTGTGATTTGTATGAGGGATTGGGATTCAAAACCCATAGACAACAAAAAATGGATTTATTTTGGGAAAATGAGTGTTTGTGATTCAAAATGTCAACCTGATTTTTGAGGAGGCATCACAAGAAATAAATGTTCACAAAGCAACTAGACTAAAAAAGTGGCATGCTTATAATGATAATTTCAACACACTGCCATCATTTTCAATCTATATTATCAATTATTCCATTGGATGTTCCTGTTCATTGATATTAAATTCCATTTACATTCAGGACTATAAGAAACAAGTTTTTCACTCAAATGTTTGTTGATTTATTGAATTAAGCTTTGATGTTATCGACAATTCCTAGAATAGCTTAAAAAATGAAGCCCAAGAAAATATGCTTATAAATTTTAAAATTTGCAAGGTTTAGGAAACTATATTGGTCATCCTTAAACTTGAAATTTCAAAATAATTAAGAACACATAAAAATGTTTGTAATTTGGATGCTAAGAATATTCTAAAGAGTTATTAACTTGATTGCATTTGATTTGAAAACTTTTAGAATGATTAACTTGTCTGATTCTAGATTTTGGGCATTTTATTTGCAAAATAAAATTTATCAAATAATTAAAATTTTGTTTCTAGAGAGTGCAAATAACCTTGACAAGCTCAATTAGTTAGATATCTTATTTTGATGCTCCACATGAAAAACAAGCTGGGAATATCAAATATCTAATGCATTCTACACTATTCTTTAGCATCCTAGTCTGGATAAATGTAAAGAAGATTCCCAAACAAGAGCAGGGGATTATTTCCTCTGAACATCAGATAAGCATTAGTCAGATCCTTACTTGCCTAAACTATAAAGGAGCATGATAGATATCTTATATAATAGATTGCAATGGACCAATGGTCAATTGTCCTCCTTCTAGTCCCATTTCAATATTTATTATGGCTTTGTATGTAGAGAACGCCCACTTGAGTAGCCATCCCAGGGAGGAGAGACTATGGTCCTATTTTTTCCTCAGGCCATTAACTTTTACCATGTCTATTATCTCATATTGGGATTGTGTACATCACCTTTAACCTTTACTATTTTGGTGGGACCGTATACATTTCCTCCACCTTTGTCGTGAATATATCTCCTTCATTAATTAACAAGTGCTGGAATTACAGATTTTTCAATCCATAGCAATAATGAAGATTAAAATATGGCATACAAGTAAATATGTAGGAAACAATTCAAAACTAGGAATAAAAATTGCAAATGTTTAATTGAATTTGTTATAACTGGTTTAATACCAAGCAAGAAAGAGGGAAAAAGTTAAAATGACAAACTTACTAAGCTAACGTTATAGTGATCTGAATCAGACGGAGCTATAATTACCCAAAATACGAGATCAGTTAGCAGTGAAGCACCTGCACAAATCTTTGGTAAAGAATGAATGCACAGATTGTTAGCTATCTTGAGAAGGACCTTAGTCATATGCTTCTGGTTTCAACTTCAGAAACTAAGACAGTAATATATTTTAAATAATGAGCTCTTTTGGAAGTTTATTAAATGGGAAGAAAGAATGGCATATGCTAATGTACAACTTGCAACAATGTAAAACTAGAAAAGAATATAAACAACATGACAACTTGATTGGAAATGCACGCTTACACATTCAGACCTGATATGTTATCTCCATCATATTTCCTAAAAATCCAGCCTTTTGCCCATTATCAAGTTCCAGATGACCATGGAGCCCCATTGGTTCATTGGGATTAATTGTTACAGGGGTGTCTGCTGAATTAACTGGGGTTTGACCATCTATCAAATCCTCTCCAAGAAATCTGTCACTTTCCCCAGGCACACAAGGAGGTTGCATTGAGTATCTCCAACATCCATGAACAGATATGAAGGTGCCAATCTGTAATAAACACTCAAATCGTTCAAGTAAACAACTGCAATGCAAACACACAAGTATCTTTCAAACAAAATAAAAGAGTGCACCATATGACATCTTTCATTCATAGAAAAAATCGTATACGAGTATATGAACCAGTTGAAGTGACAATAACGAAAATGAGCTTGCATCTACAGCCATACAAGAGAATAATACAGTTAATCGACAATTTAACATACCGCAAAGTATAATGTTACCACTGCAAATGTCCACCTGTCAAGCAACAAGCACAAGTGATCGTTAGATCCATGAAAATAAATGTGACAGCGTGTAAGTTTTTTTTTTCACTTCTAACTTTTTACTTTTAACTTTACGATGATATTCACATTTCTCAATTGGAGGCCAAAGTCAGGTGCAAACCAAGAAAGAACCTTTTTCCTTTTCAGAAAAACGAAAGAACCTTTTTCAGAGGTTCAAAAAGAAATTCCAGTACCATTTTCAGCTCTAATAAACGTGAGCTGAAATCGATGGCAACAAGGTTTTTTTTGTTAATGTTTATGTTTTTAGTTAGAGGGCGACCACAAGGGGGGAAAAAACAAGCGTAACAGGCAACGAATGAGCCAACTCACTGCGTGTAGAAGTACAGCTCGGTGACTCCCCGTCCGAAAAGGAGCAGCAAGAGAACCGTGAACATGGCCACAAACACGACGGCGCGGTAGCCGAGCAGCCACAGCGGGTGGAGCCCCTCCCAGCAGGGCAACCATAGGTCAACTTCTCTCAGGTACGGGGTCTTAGTCCGGAAGACGAGGAACAACGCCGCGACGGTCGGGACGGCGAAGATCAGGGCGCAGACGGGAACCTGCCAGCGGAGCCAGTACGCCATTCCCGTCCCCATGCCGTCCGCCACCGCTCTACTCAGAGACCTCTTACCACACGTCTGCCGTCGGCCATCGCTCTACTCTGAGACCTTTACCGCTTTACGCCACGTCTCTGGCGTTGGGTGCGTAATTGCGTGTCGGTGGGCGTTGGCGGTTGGTGATCAAGTCTTTGCGTTCAATAGGTCCACGTCAGCAACAATTCCCCGATTCTTACCCGGTACTTCTCTTTTTACTTTTTTTTACCGAACATTTATATTTTCGAAGAGTATATTATTATTTTTAGACGATTTCGATTAATTTTTTTTTTTCACTTTTGTATTTTAAAAGTAAAAAAAAGTGATTCGCAGGAAAATAATTTTAAGATGGAAGAAGAGAAAATAAATAAAAATAAATAAGTGAATAACTTATTTATTTTAATTAATTAACTATATAAAGTAAATTTGTATAATTACTTTATAACTATATAAAATATCATTCATCAAAATACTATACATAAAAAAATAATTATAAACACATAATTTATATACCTTACCTATTTTATTTCCACAAAAAAGGATGATATGCTATGCAAAGGGGAGTATAGATGAACAACGGGAGTTTTCTTAAAAGGTGTGGAGAGAGTTTTTTTAAAAAAAAGTTGAAAAGGGTGAAGTGTGAAAATAAAAAAAAATTACTTTTTATATCATAAAAAAATTTAGAAATCTTTTAAACTTCTTTTGAACTACACAAATTATCGAAAAATCTAGAACTTTTTTCTTAATTTTCTTTTTTTTATTTTTCTAAACAACACGAATCCGACGTAGTTTAAGTTTTAAAATTAATGTAATATTAATATAATTTATAAATATTTAAAAATAATTAAATATAAAATTCAAACCTACAACTATACGTCATTTATCATAAACTTAAACTACTAAACTATATATAATATATATATAACTTACAAAATATAATAAATTAAATATAAAAATTATAAAATTATTTTCATGTCGTATTATAAATGTTAAAAATTAATCTAAACATAACCTATTAAATCGTATCATATTAACAGTAATATGATTTAACTAGGTTTCGTTCAAGAACACCACTCTTAGCTTACAGGAGTACTCTTAATTTTTATCACTACTTTTTACATTCATCGATCTACTCTTCTCATTAATTTAACATCATATTTCTTATCGCATCAATATTTATATATTTTAATTTACAATTTAATTAAAATAACAAAATAGAGGAAAATTTACCGAGAAGAAATTTTGTCAATTTTAGTATCCATTAAAATAAGTTTCACTTAAGTCAAAGAAAATTTAGTATATTTTAGTATTCACTAGAGAAAGTTCTGTTTAAGATAAGAAATTCTATCTGTTTTAGTATCTATTAGAGGATCATAGTATTCACCAAAAGAAGTTTTACTCAAATTAAAAGAAATTTCATTTGTCCAATATCTCTATTAAAAGAAGTTTCATTCGTCTAAATGAAAATCTATTGATTTCTTTATTTTAAAGTTATCTCAAAAAATATGTTAATGTTAGATAATATAAATGATAAAATATCATTCACTAATAAAATTTTAAAAAATTAATTTTTTCCAATTTATGTAATAAATGTAAACACACCCTACGTTAAATTCGACTCAATTAAAAAGGAAAGATACAGCGTCAAAGTGCGGAACGACACTTTTTTTTTTTTAAAAAAAAAGTGCAAGGTACATTATTATTAGTTAATTTGTAAAAGATTTTTGACGTATATAAATTACACGATGACCTTTCGTTTCGTTACTTTTTACTTAATCAACAGATAAGGTGATTCATTATTCTCCCAGATGTTTTCAACGCGACGGAAGTGTCGCCGGCAAGATTCCTCCGGCTGCGTTCGCCTGCGCAAGGATTTTGTTCAAGGTCATCGACCAAAGTGAAGGAACACGAGTCCACCTCACTTACGCGGTTGCGGTCACCGATCCCTATGACCAACGTGTTGTCTATCCATTTCTGTGCCGCAGGAACGAAGCCGCGGGAGGAGAGTGAGAAGAAGCCGAGAGGGGGTTGACACGCTCGCCATGTCTTCCGCCGCAGGAGTTCTGGTGTCGTGTTCGAGCTCTACCTCTTTTCAGAAGACGAATAACCTCCCAGGGATGAGGAGCCTCGTCTTCCGCCACCACCACTCCCGTCTCTTCTTTGGAACCCCAACTAGACACTCCACCTCCTGCGATGCGGTCTTCTTCCTTACGAGCTCCACAGGGCTCAGGAAGAAAACCGTGCTCTCGCCGCCCCCCAGACGCCTCTTTCCCGTAATGGTGTGGCAGGACTGCAAGT
>JAMKPZ010006266.1:0-25772 GCA_024699675.1 Amphibolis antarctica | reverse complement strand
GGTGGCAAGGATGCATACAACTTTTTATGACCTTTTCTTTTAAGATTTATCTGTGATACTTCGAGATGCAATGTAATCCTAATCGCACAGCTGCCACGTGATTATCATACAAAATTATCACTACCACGTCACAAACTAGGTGGCAAGGATGCATACAACTTTTTATGACCTTTTCTTTTAAGATTTATCTGTGATACTTCGAGATGCAATGTAATCCTAATCGCACAGCTGCCACGTGATTATCATACAAAATTATCACTACCACGTCACAAACTAGGTGGCAAGGATGCATACAACTTTTTATGACCTTTTCTTTTAAGATTTATCTGTGATACTTCGAGATGCAATGTAATCCTAATCGCACAGCTGCCACGTGATTATCATACAAAATTATCACTACCACGTCACAAACTAGGTGGCAAGGATGCATACAACTTTTTATGACCTTTTCTTTTAAGATTTATCTGTGATACTTCGAGATGCAATGTAATCCTAATCGCACAGCTGCCACGTGATTATCATACAAAATTATCACTACCACGTCACAAACTAGGTGGCAAGGATGCATACAACTTTTTATGACCTTTTCTTTTAAGATTTATCTGTGATACTTCGAGATGCAATGTAATCCTAATCGCACAGCTGCCACGTGATTATCATACAAAATTATCACTACCACGTCACAAGCTTAGCTCTTTTACTTGCATTTTGAAAACAATCATGTTCTATTTCACACGTTTCTGTTTATTCACAGACCACTGAACTGACTTTTCTTAGAAACCTCTTTTGCTAATCAAATACTGTAGAGTCGCTCAATTTTTCTGGTAATAGATGCATAAGCTGATGCCATCATATTTCTTATAGTGATTGGCGGTGAAGCTGCCAATTTTATTGCATATGCATTTGCTCCTGCAATTCTGGTGACTCCTTTGGGAGCTCTTAGTATCATATTCAGGTATTCTAACAGTTCAGTTTGTCTAAATGTTTAATTTATCATGAACATCTTTATTCTGCAACTTTCCTTTTAAAATTTCTTCCATGCAGTGCAGTGCTAGCTCACTTTTGTTTGGATGAAAAGTTGCACATGTTTGGGGTACTTGGGTGCATTCTCTGTGTTGTAGGGTCTACAACTATTGTCTTACATGCTCCCACTGAGAAAGTTATTGACTCGGTCAAAGAACTGTGGCATCTTGCTACCGAGCCAGGTGATTCTGGTAGAAGGGCGTTTTTGAGTTTTCACTCGTGGTTTTTATATTTGTACTTTTTATCTTGATCTAACAGCATCTTTAGCTATGCCACATTTTATCGTCCTCATTTCATATGTTCACTCTGAATGTGCAAATCAAGCATTGCAAATGAAACCTTGGGTTGCAAGTGGGTTCTGAACTAAAAATATATGGTGAACGGTCCCATTTTGCACAGGTTAAATGGTTGTTTTGTGATGCTATTAAGTGTACACAATCCTTTTATCATAAAAGCCAATTCATATCATTAGGAAGCTCACTCAGATTTTTTATGAAATATTAAGAATTCAAATGGCTTGATGTTTTAAGAACATGCAGTTCTTTGGAAAATATTAGACACCAGTGTAAGATTTGCATTTTTTTAAGAATATTCGCAGTTTTTCATCCCTGCAAATTATTCTGAAAATTAACATGATATTTCTTTTCACTGGCCATTCACAGGCAGGCCTATTGCAATTATCTCCGTCACTGTATCATGTTTAATTGATTATATACAGTTTACATTTGTTCCTTGGTTTTGCATTACCTGAGTCATGTTTCTGTTTGGCATTGATTATTATTTCCTTGAAGGGTTATAATTATGAGTCTCCTGTTGTGATTGTTTATGTAAACAAAAAGCTACTTAGTGTTATTGCTTCCTTCCCCCTTGCAAAGCTATATTAATGATGTATAGTTGCGAATGAGACTTCCCTGCTATCCTACACTTTTTCCTGGTACCTTTATGCTGCAATTTTTATGGCGGGTAATCTACTAGTTGTGTAGCTAACTCATCCTTTCCCGCCTCTTAAATTCTTGATGCATTATTTAATTGGAGAGGGGAAAAAGTGGTCAATGAAGATTGTTATATTCTAGTAACCAGTGATCTTTGTTTTCAATGGTCATGCAAATATCTTCATTAAAACTGTCCTGTTGCATATCCTTTATTGTGTACAATTATACAACATACTGGTTGATAATTCAGAGAGGTTATGCATGAAAGTTTTTTGGCATGGTGCATCAAGTTTTACATTAAATTATGAAAACATTTCTTTAGTTGATCTATCTGTTTGACTTGAATTTATTTGCTGATTGAACTAACATGTGTGCCGCTGTCATCAGTTGTGTTAATCATGTTTCTTTCTTGTTTATGCAGGTTTCATAGTTTATACCTGTGTTGTTATTGTCTTGGTCCTAATTCTTATAATCAAATTTGGTCCCAAGTATGGCCATTCACATTTGGTGATTTACATAGGAATTTGTTCGTTAATGGGTTCTATTACGGTATGCGAAGTAGATTGTTCATTGTTTTGCTTAATGAATGTCTAGGTCAATTTTGATGCCTATTTTTCCTCATTGCGTAGGTAATGAGTGTGAAAGCACTTGCCATTGCAATGAAGTTAACATTTTCAGGAGCAAACCAATTTATATATGTTCAAACATGGGTCTTCACATTTGTGTCCATTGCATGTGTTGTTTTGCAGTTGAACTACCTTAACAAGGTAATATGGAAACTCTTATACATCTACTTCCTTCTGTTTAATTATCATTATAGATTGTCTATTGCTCGGATTAAGAGAAAAATCTGTAAGTATGTGACACGATTTGTCTTTCAGTTGCTAGACCTGTCTTTAAATATGGACAATTTCATGCTTGGTATATCAAAGCCTAAAAGTTGAACATAATTGTTTATTCATGGGCTCATATCTCAAGAGAAATATTTGTTTATCTTCTTATTGCCTTGCCAGTGTTGTTGGCACCTGTTTTACCAAAGATGGCTCCATGGAAGCAAGAAGCTTGGCCTTGCAACATTAATTTTTTTGACTAATCAGTGGGGCAGTTTTTTGTCTTCATCACTAGTAAACAGAATGCTGTTACTGTTCTTGGATGGGTTATTCTTGGGGTTTAGTTTTTTTAGTAGTAGTTCCATTTGTCGAGTATGTTTCCTCAGTAAGTCCATCCCTTTTGGTTATTCTTTTACAGTTATATTTTTTCTTTTTCTTTTTTGGACCTATGCACTCTTATGTTGCCTACGTATTACTTTGAAGCCTCTACTTGCTTCTTCTAATCATGGGTATTTTATTAAGGCCTAGTAGAATCCCACATTCATTAAAAATGAAAAATCTTGACATTTTCAAATTGCTCAGGGAATAATCTGGATCCTGGATTTTATTCATGCAGGCTTTGGACACTTTCAATACAGCTGTGGTATCGCCAGTCTATTTTGTGATGTTCACCAGTCTCACCATATTTGCTAGCATGATTATGTTCAAGGTATTTAGTTATTTTGATGCAATTGTAGTGGTATCTTGTCATCATTATCTTACTAGCATTTCAATTAGATTGTCCACTCATATTTTGGCAATTGTAATGCACCCTGTCATCATTATCTTATTGGCATTTCAATTGGATCTTCCAGTCAAATTTTAGCCAAAAAGTCCACAACTAGGGATGTGAGTGAGTTGGGTCTGACCCACTAATCCAATCTAATCTTATCCAGAATGAAAAATGTTAGGAATTTTAATCAACCCATTACTTTCTAACTCACCACCTTATTGACTATCTTAAATAAGATAATAGTGGACTATTTTAGGTCATCTGTTAGCCCATTTGTGTACATGCAATTTTGCACACGCATAATATGTATGGGACATTTTTCTATTGGTATTTTAGGAAAACTTTCATACAGCTACATTTCATAAATATATGAAAGGATCAAAGTAATTGGATAAATTTTAAGATTAGATGATTATAAATATATTGTAGAAAATAAAAATTTACTTCAATTCAAAAGGTATTAATTCTTAATCTAAATGCCTTAAAATCGATTGACATTTGCTAAATTTCAATCATTGATTTTTAAATCAAAAAATATTAATGTACGTAACTTAGGTTGAATAAAATTTTTACTATAGATCAACTAATTATATAATTAGATTTTATTTTTATTTAAAAAATAATTTAAAAATAAAATATCTTTTAGTCAATAACTTAAATAGTAGTTTTATAAAATTTTCCTTTGCTTTATTTACCTTATTTTAATTCTATGATGCTTTTATAATTTCTCAATTACTATTTATCATGGATCCTAAGTATTTAAAAGTCTTACTTTTATCAATTTTATGAGCATCTAATTATATACTTTCATCATTATAGATTATTTTAAATAAGGAAAAAAATTCATGTGGTTGAATTCACATGATGGGATAAAAGCTTTGATTCTTGTTACGTGCTATTTCATTAATGTATGTGAAATTTTTCACATGTATAATATATATATATATATATATATATATTCATATTTTATAAACATTTAAAATGAAAAAAATAAAAAAAATGTAAAACCTTAAACTTAAACCTAAATCTAAAAAAAAATTTAAAACATTCTCACGTTCAGATTTTAAAGATGATTTATATGGCCATCTTGTTGTTGACATATTTTTAAATGCCCCTTCTTTTAGAGTTATTCAAGTATTAGTTTTAATAGTTTTTTATTAATATTTTGAGTTAAATGTGTACACAGAATTAGCTTCTTAATAAATAAAAGTTTCATTCGATTGACTAATCGTACCTATTATTTGGTAACCAACTAGTAGCAAAGATAAACATAGATAGGGATAGAACTTATGTCTAGTCTGACCTGACTTATACCCCTATTACCACACCTTAGATAATGGGTTTAGTATGCCAAAAATGGCTAAATTCACGTCTATTTGTCCAAATTCATGTGGTTTCCTGTTTCTCAAGAGGGTAAGAAATTTATATGCTAGGCCAACCAAATTTTAGAGTATTCAATCAGTTTATGCAATAAGACTCCCTGTAGAAGCTATTCTACTTTTAGGGGTAGAGGAATACATGAATACATAAACGTGGCAAACCATCTGCCCACCAAGCTTCATCTATTTCTTTTTTAATAATGGGTGGAAGATCAAGATCAACCATGTTGATCGGGCTTCTTATATCTTAAGGAGGGGCACTTTTACGTTGTGACCGGCAAGCTGAATGGTGTTCCCAACTTGTCCATTAGACGATATTTCAAATGTTCCTTATTTCTGTAAAGTCTAACAACTCATGTTCTTCCATCCAGGACTGGGATTCTCAAAATGCAACACAAATTGTCACTGAGTTGTGTGGATTTGTAACCATCGTTTCAGGCTCTTTTCTTTTACACAAGACCAGGAATATGGGCAACTGTCTTCAAGTCACAGAACTTCGAGTGCAAGGCTGTCAAAACCCAGACATATGAACAGCATATGGGGCTTCCTTTGAAGGCTGGGCATTATTGTGCCCTCTCAATTGTGAAATACATGTGCACCAAACTTCTTGGTCTCATATGTACATCTCACACCATGTAGTGACTGACTACTCACAAAGGTAGCAATGACTAGAGCAATGGAGGGGGTTATTGACATTGGAAAACATCAATCTTCAGTGACCGGATGGAATGTTGGTGGTGCTTATGTTTAATATATATATATTTTTTCTTTCTCTCACAATATCCTCACTTGGTCTTCTCATAGTTGGAATGATTTTCCATGTTTTCATGCAACATTGTACTTGTATACAATTTTTTGTCTATTGTGAATTGTCATCCAACAGTGGTTTTGGCTATACATTGACAGAAGTTATTTAAGAAAAATAAAATTTGCATTGAATCTGCCTCAACCCTACCCATGGTTTTGCATGCGATTTTCCAAACAATCAAATGTTCTGGAGACTGGAGTTTCAGATAAATGTCAGACCCTTCTTCTTATAATATTATTTTTAATAGGTGAATATGATGTGTCCTTCAATGATAGAAATAATAAATGTTTAAACCATGTTTAGTGTTCTCCCCCTCCTGATAATTAATTGTGTCATCATTTTCAGCATCTCCTGTGTAGAATTTACCATATGTTTATTCCTTTCCAAATGATTAATCTATTTCTTGTAAACAATGTCAATGAATAATTTGTGTTCATCTCTCTCTCGGATCTTTTAGGGACAGCTTATTTTCACAGGGATTTGTTCAGTTTCCAAAAATTGTAGGCCAACAAAAATTTCATCATCAGTAAACACTGAGCAATACTACACAGATGAATTACACAAGGGGTTCAAAAATTAGCCATTGTAACTGGTTGAGGTTCAGGGCCTTCAATTTATAACCAAACAACAGCAAAGGTCATGGAATACATTTCTGTGTGGTTGTGTGGGCAAATAAAATTTGTGAATTCTACATGTGTTTACAATGTGGTGACAGGCTCAATTGGGATTGATTGAATCCTCAGACCACCCCAAATTTTCACTTGATGCACCCCCCCACACAAAAAAAATCAGCTTGGTGGGGGTGGATCACAAGAAAGCAGAGGGATGTGAGAATGAAAAATGTGAATCTAAGAGAAGTGGAAGATACAAAATTAGTGATGGACTCTTTCATAGAAGAGGATGTATGCCTCACACTGAAGTACCTCTGCTAGGGATGTTTCACGTACATGTGCATCACTGATGTAGAACCAAGTGCTGGCATTGCCATCCCTACCTCCCTTCACACCTCTAACATAGGCAATGTAATGACCACCCCTCATGCTCCCGGAATGTTCAACTACTCCTACGAGGCGAAAGACATGCTCTTTGTTCGCACGGCTCCTGCACACGAAAACCATCGTTTGTCATGATAGCTGTTGTGGGTGAAAAGTGTAAAGCATGTCTAAAGAAACAATGGGAACGTGCAAATTAGCATGGCGTAATTGATCTTCTATTCTAACATGAGAGAAAGAGTCCCAAGTTCAGATATATAATTAAAAAAGAGAAAAACTAACATTATCAAAATAAAGACCAGCAAAAGGAACATGCAGAACAGTACAAGATGTGGTAGAATTACAACAAGCTTGGTATTTGATGCTTTGCATGGGTAAAGACAACTTCAGCACACTTATGGCACAATCAGATGAGAACACTTGCCAATCTGCCTTTTATTGTTCATTTTAACTTTCAAGCTAAAACAAAAGTCAGGTGCATGCAAAAGTGTGAAAACAAGTTGCAAATAAATGAGAAAACATTGACAGAATAAATATATGTATCATTTAACCTTTTGGTATGCATGCAAAATAGTTCCACACTTTGCAAATGAAAACAATAACAATAATAACTAGATAATCATGAATCATCACAAATTACCATTCAAAATCATGAGATGAAATTGATCAGGTCATTAACCATACAAATAGTTAACAATACAATAAATGTTCAATAAGAAACAAAAAACAGTAACAAAGAAGCACTAGAAGGCACAAAAAGTCTATCACAGAATGAATAATTAAAAAATTCAATGTTTGATTTGATTAAAAAAAGCATCCAAATGCAATCATCATCATTTTGATTTTTTCTTTATCATCCACAAGGAATTCTCCAAAAGCAAGATGCTCACATCTTCTTCCTTAGTCCTCCTCTCGAATATTTTCTTCTTCATTATCAAATTGCATTCGTTGTATAATTGAAATTTAGAGGAAAAAAGATGAGAAAAATCACACACACATTTGTATATACATATACAAACATATCAAATAATAAAAAACAAATTAATCATTTGATTTTTGAAAAATAATAAGATACTTTTATGGAAATTTGATTTTTTAAACATCAGGGAATATACAAGGAATTGGTATCTGTTTTTTAAAAAATAACAACGAAAAAAATGAGAAAAATATGATAAAATCATGAAAACATGTCCTGAAGACAGGTGGCAGAAAGAGAAAGGTGAAGACTCATTGAAATCTTGCCGGAATCTGCTGAGAGATGGATGAAATGTATTAAAAACAGGCTGTTCTTGTCAGAAAATATCGGGAAATGGATTGGAAGGTCAGCAAAGGTTGTTATATCCTGCTGCAATAGACTGGCAGGTCTCCAAGGTTGGTTTTGATGGTAGGAGAGGGGGGAAGGAATAGAATGATGAGAAAGAAGGAGAGAATGAAAATTGAGGTTTATGACCATTTATAAAAAATTCTTTATAAATGGAGCTGGAAATGGATCAAGAACTGTATATCCATCTTTGCTGACCAACTGGGCAGTGCCCAATTGGGCATCCAGTGCCTGAAAGGGCATCCAGTGCCCAACTGTATATCCATCCATATGACCAGGTGTTTTTTAACCCTGGAACCTAGGCACCTGCCTTGCCAATGGCTGCAGTAGCTTATGGTTATAAGCTATAACTAAAAAATCACCAGACAACCATGCTTCAAAACTACCACAAGTGTGAATTCCACAAACTACAACTGTCTACCTCACAAACATTACCAAACAAAACTGGTAGAAGTACCACTGAACCGGCCCAACAATCCATTATCACCTAATCAAAAGATTCATTGAATAGTGAATCGAAGCAAAGACATTTGACACAAATTAACTTAAAATTAATTGCAAAAGTAGAATTCATTAAAAAGCTCAAGAAAGAAGAAAAGGTACACATAAGTTATATAAACAACAATTCAAGCGAAAATTCTACTACATAAAGTTGGTAACATGAATTCTTTTCTTCCAAGTATCTCATAAAACTTGTAATATAAATAAAAACAATATCAATCTGAGTTATAATTCCATAATGTGAGGTTGACGAAATGAATTTTTTTTCCAAATATTTCATTCTATTGTTAAGTCTTCAGTTACTACACTTTTATCCAATTCAATTACATAACACTCCAAAAGCATTTCTCTACTTCACCTATCCTACTTTAATCCTATGAATAATATTCTCTATAATTTCACCATTACTACTTAATATTAGATCTTAAGTATTTAAAAACCTTAGTTTTGTTAATCTTATGACTATTTTAGTACATACTTTCATCATTATTCCTATTTTCATTTAACCTACGTTCAATATATTCAATTTTTGACTTAATCTAAATCCATTAGCTTCTAAACTTTCTCTCTATAATTCTAATTAGAAATAGTTTTTAACTTGCTTTCATCAACTAAATCTATGTTATCAACAAATAGCATATACCAAAATATTTTTCCTTGAATTTCCTTGATTATTTTATTCATAACTAAGACAAATAGATATGGATTTGAAGAGGACCCTTGGTATAAAACCTATATTTATAGGAAATTTCCTAGTTTTTCCCTTATAGTTTTAACACTAGCAACTCCTTTCATACATATCCTTTATAATATCAATATATCTTATTGGTACTTTTCTTTGTAAATCCACCACAATAGCTTTTTAGGTATTCTATGGCAAGCTTTTTGTAAATCAATGAACACTATATGGAGACCCTTTTTCTTAACTCTAAAATTTTCTATTAATTGCCTAAGTAAACAAACAGCTTTCATTGTTGACCTACTCAACATAAATTCAATTACCTTTTCCCATAATTACATAGTATAACTTATTAACTTAATACCATAATACTTATTACAATTTTGTATGTCTCTCTTATTCTATAATATAGGTATTAGAGAAACAATATAGAAGAGGCGAGAAAGTGTGAAACCTTTTCTTGCTGGAGAAAGAATTTATGTTAGGATCCAAAGAAGAACAAGGAAGGTCGACTGAAAATGTGCATGAAAAATCACATTTAATATTCCTTTTCTTTTTCCTGACATTTAGATGATTAACTATTAAAGTGTATTGGTGTTGTATTACAGCTAAGTCAACAAATGTTAGTTTAACAGGTTAAAAAAGCTCAAAAAGAGTAGAACTGAACAAAATAATGTTTTTCATCAATTCATATTTTCATTGCAGGATTAGTATCATCTAATTCGCATGTGATTGTATCAGTGTATTTAATTTGTGCAAACATAATAGGATTAAGTAGCATGTAGTCATGATATTAAAAGAAGAAAAATCCTTGTCCCTTGCTTTTGCCTACCATTCAGAGGATTAAGTATTAAAGGGTGTTGATACTATAATTACAGCTAAAATGTCTGTATGATGATTAGAGAACAAAAGCTTAAGAAGAACCTAATTGAAGAAAAATCCCACTTTTATATTAAATTATTAATTTGTTGTTTGATTACCATTTGCATTACTGGCACAATACCATCCACTTATTTCAGCATAATAATAAAGCAACCGCTATTATTAAAAACCGGTATGTTATAGTGAATGGAAATTACATATGCCTAATAAGCAAGTAGTTAAGAAGCAAGGAAAGTAAAATTTTTTGTTTACAAATAATTTTAAATTAAGAAAAGCTTGGAAGATAACCTTGGGTCCATATATGGTGCAAGATCAAGTACTTCTTGAAAATCGACATAACCATTCAATTTACTTAAACGACCACGGGCATCTTGGCTGAACCTCTTCAAATGAATAGTCAAAATATGTGGTGCTTTATTAATGAGAATCCTCTTGGTTGCATCACGTTTGGCCTTTAGTCTTTCAGAATCATTTGCTTCATCTTTGGAATGTTTTTTTGCCATCCTTTTGCCATCATTTTTCACCTTTTGAAAGTCAACAAAAGTGTTGGACCCATTTTCTTCCCTGTTATCTGCAATTGATTTTGGGGAAGTGGCTTGTGACAATGAGTGGACCTCACATGCATCATCATTCAGTTCATCTTTGCTACATGAATTGCTATCTGAAACACAAGAATTCATATTGAAGCTAGTTTTTTCAACATTTGAAGCACATGAAAAGTATTGGGAAGCATCTGATCCTACAATCTCTTCATCCTTCTCTGAAACTACACAACATTGGTCAATTTCCTTTTCTGAGGAATCTGATTGTACTGAAATTTTCTTTCTTATTTGCTTTGACTTGCAAATTGTACAATCATAAACTACATTACCAACAGAATTGGTCAATTTCCCATTCTTCAATGTTGCATTTTCAGAGCAACTGACAAGATTTGCTTCCAAGGAGAATGTAACAGTGTTGTCTATGAATTTGTGGGCATCCACTGCAGGATGCAATCCGTCATACAATTTATCACATTGAATTCCTTGTTGATTACTTTTACATATATTCTTCTTTTGATCCTGCAACTTCCTGGAACAATTTTCACAGTGCCAAGCATGTTCGCCTGAGAGAAGCTCTGGCTTTGTGAAATAAGCCAAGCAACTAACTACTGATACTGGAGCATTTGTATTGTCAACCTCCTCTTGATTGGATTCACTGTTGTTTCCAGGCAGCCATGATGTTTCTGCATCTTCCAAATTCACTTTCTCAGGCCTGACATCAGATGTAATCTCTGGTTCAGCAAATAAATCACCTAGACCTTCAAATTCTAGTTCAGCAGGTTCACAAGCAACCGATGTTGAGACTGTATTGCTTAATTTGTGTACCAAATTAGCATTTGCATAATCATAATCTTCTGATTTCTTAATTTCTACACCTGCTTCAGGTGTTCCTTTGGCAATTGAGGTCAGCTCCATGTATGGAAGTAGTATTGGTTTGGCATCTTGAACTTGCAAAGGAACTTCATTAGTTTCCTCAGGAGACCCTACTCTTGCATCTTGAACCTGTAAAGGAACTTCCTTTGTTTCCTCTGAAGACCCTACAATGTCTTCAACCTTCAAAAGAATTGCATTTGTTTCTTCAGAATATCCAACTTTTGCATTTTGACCCTGCAAAGGAATTTCATTCATTTCTCTTGAAGACCCTGCTGTATCTTGAACCTTCATAGGAACTTCAATTGTTTCCCCAGAAGATTCTACTTCAGCATCTTGAACCTGCCCTTTAATTTCAGTTATCCCTCCAGAAGATGGTGCCTCAATACCTTGGATCTGCATGTGAAGTGCATCTCCTCCTCCAGAAAATTCCTGTGTCACAACAGCATGTGATTTGGAATGTTCATACATCACCATTTCAGGTACTGACACAACACCTTTGATTTGGCAGGTTTTCCAATTCTCATGGTCATTCATGACAGAAGCTGGTTTTTCCATTTCATCAGAAATTTGATGGACAATTTCTGCCGTTACACTTGGTTCAACATAATCCAGCCAGAAGAGAGAATTTTCCTCATTCAAGGGCATCCTTTGTTCTTCATTTGCAGAGGTAAAATAAGATTCACCTGATTCAAGTGAACAAGCAGATTGCATTTTATTCTGCTTCATGGATCTAAATGATTTGTCAACAGGTTCTCTTTTCCACTGATCTAAATTTGAAACTTTAGTACTTCCCCTTTCTCTAGTTCTACGGCCTTTGGGAACATCACTAGGCAAAGATTTGCTCTTCTTAACAGGAGTGCCTGATGATTTCCTAGATGGCATCTTCTTCGAAGGAACTGGTAGGGACAGGTCCAAGAATGGTTCATGCACCACTGAACTGTGCCCACATTCCACACAACACACTGTGCTGGACAACTGACCCCCGAATACAACATCAACAAATGTAGGAACCCCATGCAGAGTGCCCTCATCTTCGACCAAAGAGCCATGTAATTTCCTGGCAGTTAATTCTTCCACACACAGACCATCAAGTAGGTAGCGCAGAAGTTCATGGCTATCTTGCTGTTGATATCCCTTGAAATGCGGTGCCTTTGAACATATGCATCCAAATACATTCTTTGGGTTAATGGCACTGTTGTTGGATCCCAACCCAGCACTTGTTTCATTGAAGAGCTTCTTCAGTGCCATGGTAAGTGCTCCTCTAGTATCTGTCAGGCTCAGAAAGTATTCTCGCAACATTTCAGTGGCAAACAGGTTTTGCATTACGGAATTGAAGAAGCAAGTGTTTCCAAGATTCACTAGACCTCTAACTGCATAGCCTTTCCTAGCATCAGCTGCCAAATTATTGCCCACATCATCTTCGTTCTTGCAACTCCCCATGTCATCACAACTAGACGATCCATTCCCGATGCCGCTTGTGGATTTTGGTTCCATTTTAGGATCATCAGGCATCTCAATTTTGATATTAGAATTACATTGAAAGCACCAACCACTCACAGGATGGTCCAACCGTGCAGCCAACCAATGGTGCTCTTTCTTCGAATGGCGTCGAGAATGACCACATGGTGATGATACACTAACACCTCCACAACCAAGGTGACCACAACTCAAGCAGACCCAAACAGTTTCAGAATCCACAGAACCAGAACCTCCTTTCTTCTTCCCACCTTTAGATTTTCCCTTGTTGCCTCTCCTACTAGCAAAATCAACTCGGCAATCATCGCATTTCCACTCCAATGAACGAATCTTCAACAGAATGAGATTCAAATCAGCATCTTTCTTGTCATAGTGCTCACAATCCCCTCCATGGTTCACTCCAACCTCATTAACTTCCACCTCAAGATTCACCTGCTTGGACGTTGTGGACGGGCGTGAACGCATCTTGTGCTGATTCTTTGCCTTGCTCCTCGCCTTCTTCCCCATCAAAATTCAAACAAATGCACCACAAAACACAGCAAAATCCTCGAGAAATTTCCCAAATCGCCGACAGAAAGCGGTCCCAATCCTACCACATCAAAAACCCACTTCGAAAATCAATCTCCAAGAAATACCAAGATCGTATTATGACAAAAAAATCTGCCGTCTCTGGATGCCTCAGTGCTCACAGCCAAACAACGGATTTGTGGGACGACAAGCTATCAGATGCAGGAAGTGAGACCAGCTATTACCTCGATCAAGACTAGCTATCAAAATCTTAACTTTGCAACGAAAGAATAAAAAAAAGTCAGCGACTCGAACGTTGGGGCCGGGATAGAGCGGGTGGGCGACGAGTGCGAGCGCCGCCGGAGCGAGCGGAAGGTCCAGGGAGGTAGAATCGTCATTACGCTCGCAGAAATCAGAGCGGTGACTGCAAGTCATCTGCACTGTCCGATTTCGGAAAACGGAGAATCCGAGTCGTTTATCTGTAACGAAAGATAGCGTGCACTTATCACTTATTCTAACTCTCATAATTATTTATACGATAATATTTATATTTTTTAATATATTTTTTTATTATTCTAATTAATTTTTTTTTTTAGTTAAAATCACTTCTAAAAGTATTTTTATCGAGTGGTAGAAGGTGTGCGTCCAACGAATTGCGTAGTAAGAAAAAATATTATTTGTGTCGATTAATAAATTATTTTTGATTTATATAATTTTTTAATTAATTTATTATTTATGTATATTTAATATTTAAATTAATAATTAAATTTTAAAAAAATATTTAATTAATTAAAAAATAAGTGAAATAAATCAAATAACAACATTCAATATTCAAGTATTTAACTATCAATATTTAAATTTAATTCAACGATAACATGATAACATTTTAACTTAATAAATGAGACAATAATGTATATAATTAAATTAAATTTTGATTTATTAATGAATTACATATTTTATATTTACATTATTACAAATTTACAATTACATTTAAAAAATATTTACAACAAAATGTAAATTCTTAGTAAATTCTTTAACTTAATTTTATTCATAAAGTACAGCAAGTTCCTAATCTTTTACACACATTAATACTTCTATTATATCTTCTTTAAGCTTACATCTTCGATCATTAAGTATGTTGTCACTCATACTAAAAACTTATATACAAGCTACTGACGACACTAAAATTATTAATAAATTATTTACCATTATTGATAATATTGGAAAAATCAGTGATTATTGTCTCCACCAATCTAAAACATCAAATGTATTTAAGTTAGAATGTTGAGTAAATAATAATGATTGATGATTCGTTGAATTAAAAGTAATTAATTCTTGTCTAGATAGTATAAGATTATAATTGTATGATAATGATGATGTTGAAATATCTTCATCAAATCTTGCATCTTGTAAAAATACCCAAGAATCTAAAGATAGTCCAACATTTAATTATGGTATTGTAGACATTAGTGAAGAAGAAGGTTCTATTCTTAATCTATATCTTTATGTGTATAAATCAAACATTTGATTTAATTATTTTTCTATTGTAATAACATTTAATCTTAAATCTACGCCTAAACTCATTTGTATTCTCGTAATTAATTTACTAACATATCTTATTTTACACCTAAAATCTAAGCATACACTCAAAATATATAATGTAGTGATTTCATTTCAATATTTTAAAATTTTTTGTTTCATGTCATTTACTATTGGTTGGAAAAATGGATATGCCTTATATTTATTAAAAACTCGTGAAATATCATATAAATGATGCAACACATAGACAGATGTAGAATAATAAATTCCTGATAATTTAGCTATTGCATCATAAAAATGTTTTAAAAATTTAACAAAATATTTTACAATTTTAAAATGATCATCATTTAATTATTGTTATAATCATCACAATGATGACGATTATACAAAGACATTATTGAAATTTCATATGATAATACACTTTCTAACATTAAATATAACGAATTCCACCTATGTTGAACAGAGAATTTTTGTGACATTTGAAAAGAATCATATGTTTCATCAAATTATTATTGTCGTTTTTCTGAACTAGTTATAAAACTTACAACATCCCTAATAAATTCAATATAAATTTTAATTTCTTTTACACCTGATTGTACAATAATATTAATTATGTGACACACATCTTTGGTGAAATAATTTAAAACTATTTGGTAGACTTATTCTAATTTTAAACATCGGTATTGTTGCAATATTATTAGCTACATTATCAAAAGGTATATTACCTATTTTATTTCTAATTTCATATAAATCAAAAATTTTCATAATGTTTGTAAAAATTGTTTCAGTAATATGTGAATGTTGAATTTTTCTAAATCCTATTAATCTTTTTTGTAAAATCCAATTTTAATCAATATAATATGTACTTACAACTATGTACCCATATTTAGTTCTACTCGACTAAATATCTGAAGTACATGCTATACATGTCATTATTGTACTCATAACATTAATAAGTTCTAATCTAAACTTATTAAATGAATTCATAATATCTAATCTAATAGTATTTCTAGATACACGTTTATATTGTGGACAATATGTTTTACTAATATAATTATCAAAACGTTTATTTCCTCCAAAACTTATTGGTAAATCTTCTAAACAAATAAATTTAGTATGCAAGTCCCTAGTCGTTTCAGAATCATAAGTTTATGAAGTAATACTACCCTCAAGAGTAAAAGAAAGTTGAGTTTGAATTATTTTATCTTTATTCCTATTTTCACATGTACTAATATGCCTAGTTAAATGACTTGTACCGTCAGATATTTTGCAAGAGAAGTCAACGTTACAGAGGTTGCAGAAGGCTCGTTCCTCTTCTGTGCCGTCCATCATAATTTTCATCATTATTATGTACTTTGACCAGATAGAAGCTCTCTTCCGAGACTTGTTCAGCGACACAGTTGAAGTTGAAACTCCAGTAGTCTCCATTGACAGCATTACTTCAGCTTCAAGAAAGTTTTCTTGAGGATATTTGTGGCCTCCAGAACTTTGATCGTGGTAGTGGGCCATTGTTTGTGATTTAAGTGAGAAAATTTGAGAAATTAAGATTTGAGATTTGAGATTGGAGAATTTGGAGTGGAGGAGATAAGGAGTGAGTTGGGTGAGAAAAAAAAAAAACTCCCTCAATTTATAAAGAAAAGTTGGTTGAGCCGTTGAGGCAACAGCCAACTGTTTCACCTGGTAGCCGGTCGCCCGTTACGCGGAAGTGGGCCACTCATCAGCTATTGGACATGGCAGCTGGCCGCCCATTGTGTGAAAGCGGGCTGCCCGTTGCATGGTCAACCCGTTGCTACGGGCCACCTATTGGCCATTGGACGCAACAGCCGACCGCCTGTTGGCTGCTACACGTATTGCCCGTTGCACATATTGCTTGTTGCACGCCAACTCCGAGGACCCAACCATTGCATCTTGCAAGCCGTGACACCAGCCGCTTGTTCCTCTTCTTCTTCAGTTCTTCTCTTTTTCAGTTCAGACAAATCAAACTTCAGTTCTTTCGATCTTCAATCTTCCCTTTTTCTTCTCTCTTCTTCTTCAATTCACAATTCTTCCCTCCCCTCTTCGGCTCTTCTTCCCAAGACCCAATGCCGTGACCCGACGGCCAACCCAATGACCCAACAACCGGCTTTGGCACTTCGACTCTTCCTCCTCTTCTTCTTCTTCTTCTCTTCTTCCCGGGACCTGGCGTCGTGACCTGGTTGTCGACCCAATGACCCAGTGGCCGACCCAAGCATGGTTCCCCAGCCTGCTCACTCGTGCATGTGACTGTTCACTCCATCGGCCGCACGACCCGATGGCCCGTCCCCCTCGCTGACCACACGACCCATTCAACCCTTCCCATGCACACAATTGTTCACCCCACCGGCCACACGACCCGATGGCTGGCCCAGTGACCCGATGGCCGATCCCCCCTGCCAGCCACACACAACTTGTTTAGCCCCTTCCCACGCATGCGACCGTTCACCTTGCTAGCCGCACGACCTAACGATTGGTCCCCCCCCTCCCGCAACCCGACGACCGATCCCCCCCCCCTCGACAACCCACCTCATAGTCTCGTAAACTGAGTCGTGCCTATTTCGTGCTAAAATTCGTATCATGCCGTGCTAACATCTCTAATAACAAGTGAACGTACTTTTAAGCTAAACTAATGTGTTTGTCATGAATAAAATATTCAAAAATAAAATATAAGAAAATAAAATTTAGATTTCACAATATTTGCATAAAATGAAATGTAAAATAAATAAGAGAAAAGGGAAATAAGAAAAGAAAAGGAAGAAAATGAAAACAAAATAAAATGAAAATAAGATAGAAAAAGGGAAAGTAAGAAAAATAAGAAAGAAAAAAATAAATAAAGAAATAAAAAAGTTTAAATTTTATAGTATTTGTATAAAATGAAATATAAATAAAGAAATTTTAGATTTTTTTGCATCTTCAATTTTATGAAATTCTAATAAATGTTGAGAGCTTTTACTTTCTAATTTTATCCTTTATTAGTACATCATATTCTATTATTTTATATATTAGTCGTTTCAAATTGTTACCTCTACCAATTTTTTCATGTAACTTTCATTTGGAATTTTTGGTGATTTTCTATAGCCAATGTGAATTTTCTAGGAATTTATAATATATTTTAATTGATTGAATTTATTTCTTTCAAATTTTCCTTAACTATTAAAATTGAAATTAAAAACAATTTGTGAGTGGATGAATTTGGAATAAATTTATATTTGAGCACTATTGTGCATTTTAACATGGGATGTATTATCTTGTGATGTGTCTTTTTTGTAATTTTTCTAAATTTGACATATTATTGACCAGTATATCATAAGGTATATTTGTTTATGCGAATTCCTAAAGTAGACAGTTTGTTTGTAATGGTTTTGTTGTGCACAAGAACCATGATTTTGATCAGTTTAATGTAGGCAATTCTTACGTTGAGCTGGTTACAATTTAAGATTTAGAATTTAAGTTATTTTTTTATCATTTTAATTTTACGCATAAATGAACTTATATTGATCTACTTTATTTATTGTGTGAAATAGACTTATTTGTTGGAAGGAGGCACAGATGCAGCAAATGCATTTAATTTTTTTTATCATGCAAAGCTACTTTGTATCTAAACAAACACACATTAAATCAACCATTTTAGAATCACCCATTGTTGAGTGTATAATTAATATAGCAAGAGTTAGGAAAATTGAGTAACCATTTTAGGAGAAAAATCTACCAAGAGCAAAATGACTATTTTAGGGAGAGTTTGTGCAGTCAAAATTCATGGAAATTGAATAAATTGAGCATATTTCCATTCATTAACATCAATGTATTAAACAATTCCACCTTACAAAGGCTTCATTTAAAAATAAGATCTACAAAGATTTTTATTATATAGAATATATATTTTAACAAATAATATAATGTAAATAGGTTTTTTCACTATATTTGTCAGAAGAAAAAATAAAAAAGATTTTTTCACCTTGAAAATCGTATTGACCTAAAAAAATGTAAACTTCTAACTTAACTAATATATAAACTTTGTCAAACAAAACCTAAGATTATCAACTTAGAATAATATGGTAATAAGTTCAACATTTTCACGTTGAATTGCATCTTATTTTACCTCTCAAATTTATCTTCTTCAACTTTGACCACCACTTGAAGATATCTGTATACACACGAGAATGAAGTTATAAATGACATCTTCATTTGACAAGTCAACATTCTCCTCGAATTTTGAAGGTTGCACTTTTTCAAAGATAGTGACAAGGTGCTCATAAATTGGATAAGTTTTTCCTTTACAGGTTGCACATTCAAGATGTTTCTAAAAAAGAAAATATATTCATTATATGTAACATAAACTAAAAGGGAAACATATGTTTCTAACAAAAGGAACCTATCTCCACACCTATCTCCACAGATTCATTCCAAACTTCGTTAGGTTCACAAAGAATATTTAAAATAGTTTCGTCACTTTTGGCAGTCCATGTAGTATATGTTCCTCCAATACTTAATCATGAAGTGGATATAAAACAACATATATCAAAAGTGCCACTGGCTAAATAACATATATAAGTTTTAAAATTTATGAACAAACTGTTGTTATATAGATATACATAAAAAAACTATGTTATACGAACAAACTGGGTTATATGAACATTAGAGTTTTAAAGTTTAACATGTCATTGCCATTGCCTAAAGAACAATTAAAAATTTATAAACAAATTGTTGCTATATAGGTCCACATGCCATTATACAAAAATTTATGAATAAAACATTTAAAACTATAGTTATATAGATACACATAAATAAACTGTGTTATAACAACATTTTAGTTTTAAAATTTAACATGCCGTTGTCATTGCCTAAAGAACAACCATTGAAAATATATGAGTTGGAGCTATTGTTTATACAGGAAGGGTGATTTGCCTAAAAATTTAACATGCCATTGCCATTGCCTAAAAATTTATAGACAACTTCTCGTTAAAAACCACTGCTATTTAGTTCCCAAACTACAACTTCTACTTTCAATACAAATGAAATTACAAAAATGCAAATCAAGATAACTTTGAGTACCTCTTGAAATAAAACATCAACAAATTTATGAACAATAATGACTATGTTATTGCAGACAACAAAAAAGCAAATCACAGTAAAAATATGTACAATGATAACAATAATTTATGAAAAGTACACAATCCCATTACCTAGAATGCAGATGATGCAGCATTGTGAAGATGCTTTCCACAGATGATGTGGCATTGTGCGGTCAATGCACTGTTGGTAGGTGAAGTGCATGGGAAGATGCCATGCTCGAAAAATGATGCTGCAGCACAGACAATGGGGCAACAATCCTCTACAATGGTGCACGAATGATCTAGAAGATGAGGGAGAAGCGATGCTCATCACCAATAGCTAGAGATCTCGGTTGGCACCGATGCAAACATCGGTATGCTCAAGGGAAGCCAGTCTTGCAAATACATCAAGACACAACACCCACGTAGTGCAAATATGTCATCGTCTTGCATTCTCTGATATTATAAATGACCGATCCAATCTCCTTAAGTCCTTCCTGCACCAATAAATTTAGCACAAGTGCACAACATCAAATGTGATGGTTGTCCTTTGAAATGCAATTTTCCTCTATTCATAAAATTCTTCAATGAACTAGAAACTATATCATTTGCAGTTGCATCATCAAGACTTATTATAGCTTGGTCTTTAACTTGGATATCCCAATCTTAAATGCAACCAGCAATAACAGTTCCTGTGTGAGGGGGCTTGAGCTCACAAAAGGTAATAACTTGACTTTACAACTTCCAATCAGCCATCTACCAAGTGAACTGTCACGCAAAAATAACCACTGGTTTGGTTAGAAGTCCATGTGTACCCAACGTAAGGCATGTTAACAGGTATTATCTTCTTTGTTTCTTTCTTGTCTTTCTTGTCATATTTTTATTTTTTCTTGTAAACGGATTTGGATTCTCCGTCTACCTGAACCCACCCAATGTAAATATATATATGAAATATTTTTTGCAGCATGGGCATGATGAATAGATACTGGTCATTTTTCTCTCTGTTAGGGTTTCCCTAGATCCAGTTTCTACATGGTATCAAAGCATCCTTCTCACCACTTCTGCAACACCACTATTTGGTGAGATCCGCACTTCTTTTCTTCAGATCTATAGTGTTCTTTGCTTGTTTTGCAGTGGCTTTCAGCAGATCAGTATCATCTCCATCAGATCCATTGTCTGTGACTTTTTTCTTTGATTTACTTTTTCCTTTGCTGTTCAATCTTGTTACCGACCACTGTTTGTTCACTGTTATTCTTGAATTCCCTTTTATTATGGAGAAGGATAATGATTCTAGATCTCAAGAAAACATGGATGAAGTTAATGTTAACCCATACTTTTTGAACAACAATGACAGTCATGGAAGCCTATTAGTTACAAAGAAATTAAATGAGGATAACTATGCTAAATGGAGTAGATCCATGAGGAAAGCTCTAAATGCTAAAAATAAACTTCGTTTTATAGAAAAATGCATTCCACAACCTTCCTTAAGATCAAACCCTAAGTTGCATCATTAGTGAACTAGGTGAAACAATATGGTTGCTTCATAGATAAATAATGCTCTAAAACAAGATATTGCTGATAGTTTGGCCTACTTAAACCATACTAAGGACATATAGGATGACTTAGAGAGCCGGTTCACCCAAAGTAATGCACCAAGAGTGCATCATTTACGTCAGTCTTTAGTTAAGCGTGTTCAAGAGCAAAGTCGTGTGATTAGTTATTTCACTCGTCTCAAAACCTTATGGGATGGGTTATCTGTCTACCAGCCTAGTCTTGTTTATAACTGTGGAACCTTGAAGAGTTGTACTTCTGGAGCTATATATTAACTCCAAGAAAGGGAGGAACAAGAAAAAGTCATGTAATTTCTCTTAGGTTTAAATGAAACCTACTCTAATGTCAGAAGTCAAATTTTGCTAATAAGTCACCTACCTAACATTACTAGAGTATATAATCTCATATTACAAGCAGAACAACGTGTCCTGCTCATGTTTTTAAAGGTGTAAAAACTACTGCTATGCTTGCTGCAAAAAAATTCCCTAAAGAAAATACATAAATCAAAACAAATAATTTTCAAAGTTATCAAACAAGAGGACAGAATTCCAAAAAATACATTTGTACCCATTGTGATAATACAAGACACATGACTGATAGATGTTACTAGTTAATTGGCTTCCCACAAAGTCATAAGTTACATAAAGTTTTTCTGGAAAACAACAAAATGCTAAATTTACTGCCATCAAAACTCCTCATGCACACAATGTCATTGCCAATAGCAATATCAATACTAATGATTCTCCCACCAGTACAAAGGAACGATACAACAACCTAATGGCCTTATTGAACAATGCTGCCATCAATAATGACCAGATCAGCAACATGGTTGGTATTGAATCTTGCTTGGAATCAGAAAATTTTGTTAATTTAGCCAACAGTATTGCTACTCATTTTACTTCCTAGGGAAAAGATGTATAGATCATTGGTACAAGTGCAATAGATCATATGTGTTGCAACCCAAAAATCTTACATAACCTAAGAAAGATTCATGGAATAAACAATGCCAAGATGCCCAATGGACATGTTGCCAATATTGAGTCTATACGGACCAGCACTATCACCAATGACCTAGTTTTAACAGATATTCTATATGTTCCTGATTTTATTTTAATCTCATGTCAATAAGCAAATTAGCAACACAAAACAACTGTTTCTTCAATTTTTTTTGTCATGCTTGTACCATTTAGGACCTTCCAACCAAGAAGATCATTGGATTAGGTAAAAGGACAGGCAGTCTTTACATCTTGGTCATTGATTCTAAATATGTGTAGGCCCTTTTAGCCATCATAGGAGATTTATGGCAAAAAAGGCTTAGACATCCTTCAGATAGCAGTTTTTTGCAAAATTTACCTGTAACTCTTAATATGAAAACTCTTAATGAATGTTGCTCTATTTGTACGTGAAAAGCCCATGAAAGGTGTTATAGATTTAAATTTTATTCCCTCTACAGGCAAGCTTGCAGATATTATGACAAAACCCTTTGGACACTCACCTTTTCAATTTTTAAGTAAACTAGGAGCCATTGACATTTTCTCTCCAATTTAAGAGGGAGTGTTAACAAGTATTATCTTCTTTGTTTATTTCTTGTCTTTCTTGTCTTATTTTTATTTTTTCCTATAAACGGACTTGGATTCTTTGTCCACTTGAATCTGCCTAATGTAAATGTAAATGTATGTATGAAAGATTTTTTGTGGTGCTGGCCCAATGAATAGATATCGGTGATTTTTCTCTCTGTTAGGGTTTCTCTTGCTCATTCTACCAAATGTCTCGATCTCTGACAATCTTGAAGATCCAGTTTCTACCAGGCAAGCACTTCACATTTTTCAACAAAATTTTCTGTTTCTTTTTTTCAAGTTCATAAACATTCAAGCAATCATACCTTCTAGTTTTTCTTGAAATTTTTTGATAGTTTGGATACAATGCCTTACATAAATTATTGGACCATGTGTGTTCAACAATCTTAAATGGATATTCATGTAAATGATCATCTTGGCAATTATCTCTCAAATTTTTCGATGGTCATATTCTTTTGACAAAGTTATTAGAGAAAAATCTAATCCAACATCATTTTTTGAAACAAGGAATGACATTATTTTTTCCTTCCATCATGAGACCATAACAACTTAATGCATGCCTATTAAGATGTCTGTGGCATTTAAATTTCACTTAGCCCAAGTTTTTCTACAACCATTACAACTTACTAATTTAACAATTGTTCCAACTTCTTATCGCTAATTCCTCAATGAGTCCCCAAATATTTGAAGTCTTTTTTCTTTTCCTTTTCATCACACTGCAATTCATTTTCACTTAGCCCAAGTTTTTCTACAACCATTACAACTTACTAATTTAACAATTGTTCCAACTTTTTATCACTAATTCTTCAATGAGTCCCCAAATATTTGAAGTCTTTTTTATTTTCCTTTTCATCACACTGCAATCCATTTCCTTATCAACATTCTCAACTTTTCTATCACCTTCTACTTGTTTTTCATCAACAATATCAGCACAAATTTCATCATCACTAGCAGCCACAATAAATTAAATATCCATCTAATTTGCCTCAAAAACAGTATAACCATGACCATGCTCCATTGCTGAATAAAACATGCACATAAGAGAAAAAAAATCCTGAGACTTACAAGAACAAAAATAGAAAACACAAATGAAAAGTCACAAACCTATCGGTTATTATGTGAAAAAAAAATAAAAATAAGAACTACACAAATAGTTCAACTGACATTTACACAAATTGCACTGTGCAGATAAAATTTTAAAAAAATGAAAAATAATCCTAAGTTTCCAAAATCATAGATCCAATGAAAAATAATCCAAATAAAAAATATCCAAACCAAAAAAACGAAAAATAAAAAAATGAAAAGTACCGTGTTCTGTGAAACTATAGCCAAGAGTTGCCACACGATTGTTAGTTCGACAGTTGACATGATTTCTTTTTTTCCAAGAGGTTGGAGGTGCCAGTATGCCACACGTTCATCACTGCAGGGCTGGAGAGCTTCCATGTAGTGGAGTGAACCGTATCCCTGCAGGTGGGTTTGAGATTCATGAATGGGAATTAGGATTTGACTAGTGTAAATTTATATGCAAATCCTAATAGATATTTATGATACAGTAGTAAATTAAGTAATGAGACGGACCTAGTGGAGAAAAGTAGAGAATCAAGATTTGTAAATTATAACGTATAATAATGTACTTGCATAAATATAAATACTGTAAGTAGACCTATGTAAAAATTATAATTTATGCACAAGTCCTGCTATATATACACACACATAAGTCCTTATAAATATTGAAAATACTAACTGAAATTTTTAAAAGAACCTTAATTGAGCCAAGCTGAATCAAACTAACAATGTCCAAACTTGGCTCAATATTTAAACAAACATAAAATTATTTTCAAGTTTGGCACATTTATAATTGAGTCAAGTTCAAGCTGAAGTTTTTAATGGAGCTGAACTTGACTTGTTCAACGGATACCAAACAAAATTTTCAACTCAATGAATAAGGGGTTAGAGGGCTAGGAAGGCTGATCAAGCAACTGGAGATGGTCTACCTAGGCTACTAGCTTGCACAAGTGCCAACAACAGCAATGGCGATGGTGTTGTGGTTGGCTATAAAGATGGGGGCTGGCTGCTTCAGTTTCTAGGTTAAAACCCTAGCTTTAATATCATGTGAATAAAGGAAAATATGACTATTCTCATTAGATAAGGAAATTACACATGGAGGGCAAGTGCCATTACATGGATATCCATTTGTCTAATGCCATATATCTCATAACATTATAATCTAGTAGTATATATTTAGAAATTTAAATATTTTTAGTTATGAATTTATATTTTCAAAATATTATATATATATATATATATACATATATATTTCGTACAAAACATTATAAAAATATAATATATAGATGGGTTTAATGGTTCTGTAGGAGTTCTGTAGGCACCCGTTGGATGAAAGATGAACGGCTGTTTGATGAAGAAAGAGAGTGTTGGAAAAAAAAAGCCGCGCGGAAAAAATTTCCCTTCCCGCCGATGACAGCCGCGCAGAAAAAATTTCCCTTCCAGCCGATGACAGCCGC
>JAMKPZ010006258.1:0-12384 GCA_024699675.1 Amphibolis antarctica | reverse complement strand
CGTGCGGTCTGTCTGGTCCTTCCTTCCGCCGGCGCAAGCAATGGCGGGGGGCGGCGGTAGGAGGCGAGGGCGAGGAGAAATCTGGAGGGGGAAGGGAAGGCCGCGGCCTCGGCTTTATCCGCGGGGATGTGAGATTGAGGGAGCACTGTTGTTGGTGTACGCGTTGGTCGTCTCGGGTCTGGGAACCGTTAGTTCGCCGCGCAATCGCGGAGGCGATGCGGCTCGGGCGGTGGGGCCCGGCCACTGGGCCGTACCCTCACAAGTTGAATTTTTTTAAAATTTTTTTATTATTTTAATCGATCAAAAAAGCCCGTATCTTGAAGTTGCTAATGCCACATTGTCTAATTACGATAAAGAAAATTAAAGTCAAATCTAGTAATTATTCTTTTATAGAATATAATATATATATATATATATGAGAAATCACGTTTACTGTAGTGTTATCTTTAACTATGAGTATTATATCAAAAAAAAATTCTTCGAATAATTAAATTTTTTAAAAAAAATTATCAAAATTTCTTCTAAATATTACCAGAATTTTCCACTAGAATTTCCTCGTTATCACCGAAATTTCCTCTCCAAACTACTAAAACTTCCTTTACACTATCAAAATTTCCTTTACACATTGCTTGAATTTCTTTTATACTACCAAATTTTTTAAAAAAAATCACTGAAACTTCTTTTACACCACTATAATTTCTTTTAAATACCATCAGAACTTCTTAATCAACTCCCTATGTGTGTGCATATATATATATATATACATGTGTGTTGATGTTTTAAAAAAATTCAACACACATTTCTTGTGAATTATATTTTAAATAGAGAGCTAACTCTTTAATGGTATCCTTAGAATTATTTTTTTAGTAATGTCTAATTTTAAATCATTTTTTCATATATATAGTAAAGGAAAGATTCAAGAGATAATAAATGATAGATTTAATAGAGCAATAATGTGTTATGAGAATCTCAATAATAACATCTACGACTTTTTAGTTAATAAAGATGAAAGGAAAAAAGTTGTTACTAAGGTTATCGAACATAATGTTTCATAGGTATAAATTTAAAAATAATAATTAGACGGTAAAAGTTACGATATAATGAAGATGAAGACTAAGATTATGTTGGTTAAATGAGTTATTAAAAAATTTAGATAATTTAAATTTAATCTAAACTATTGAATTTGAATATCACAAAAAAGTAAAGAGTCACTAAAGAATATTTCCCTTTTAAATATACAATTCACTTATGAAATTTTATTTAAAAAAGAAAAGTTCTGTATCATATACATTCAACACGCTCCTTTTTTTTTTAATAATAAGGCTAACATAGATAAATTAATTAAAAGGAACAAAAGGGTAACTACAGAAGCAAAAAATCGTCCGCATTTTTTAATGTTTCTTCTGTATTTTGCGACAAATAGAATGTTAAGTTAGACCACAAATATATGCATATATCTTTTGTATCATCTGTAAAGTGCAAATAAGGAATTTACAATTTTTGCCATAGGACCACAAATCTTTAAACCAATCCTCGTTTCTTCTCGGAGATTTTATCATATTAAAATTAATTAATTAGTAAAAAAAAATTTACAAATGATATAAATATATTAATTTTACTTATTATTTTTAATGTCAAGCTATTTTTTCTAACACATCTTACACTTATAAAACTTTTAATAAAGTACCATATATAATGCCTTACATGTGAGTCATGTGACTTGCGATAGACTAATTTTAATATCATATATTTTTTATTTTATTAAAATTAATTAATTAATAAAGGAAAACTTACAAATATTTTAATTTTACAAATCTTTAAATCAATTATCACTTTTTCTTGTAGATTTTATCTTAGTAAAATCAATTAACTAGTAAAAACGAACTTACGAGTAATAAAGATATCAATTTTATTCATATTTTGGATGTAAAACTATTTTTCTCGGTACACTTTATACTTGTAAAACTATATAATGTTTTATGAGTAATGTGTATAAACTAATTTTAATATTATATATATTTTATTTCACTAAAATTAATTAATCAGTAAAAAAAACTTCTAAATGATATAAATATTTTAATTTTACTTATATTTTTGATATAAGATTATTTTTTTCAACTTGCATCTTTAAAACATTGAATCAACTTTTGGATTCTTCTCGAATCTTTTTTATTTCGTGCTCGATTAGGCTCTATTTAGTAATCACTTTTGCTATAATCAAAAAATGCTCTCATAATAATAATGATATAGAAGTTTTCTAATGCATTTTAAAAAAAAATCATAACCTTCAATTATATCAACATTAAAAAATATAATTTTACTATTTTACGTATTTTATTTAAATATTAAAATAAATACAAACAAATATAACTCATTATTATTTTGTTAAATGACCCAAAAATCAATACATTTTTTCTTTTACTAAAAAAAATCACGGTAACAAACACCTTTGTGTTGCGGAAACTGGGAAGTGAGAAATGAACCACAATCACGGTAATAATAAAAAGAAGGCAAGTTTCAGGACAGGGTAATCTATGAAGCAAACACCTTTGTGCAGAAAATTCAATAATGACGTACTAGAATCAAGTTTTGATGTTGTAATTCTGATAAATCAGACACGCAAACTACACGATTTGTGCAGATAAAATTGACGCTCACCTCTCTAATGACTGTTCTTTACCCTGTACTGGTATCTGTTGGCACAGAAAAGGAAGACGCAGAAATTGACGGCGCCCAAAACGGCCAGCAGCCAGTAGAGGTAATCAAATCTGCCGGTATTGATGTTCTGCGCAAGCCACGACGGGCGCCCCTCCGCACGGTTCCCGGTGACGGACTGCACAACGTCGTTGATGGCGGTTGCCATGAAGCAGCCCAAACCCCCGGCGACGGCGGCGTAGGCAGACGCAACGCTCCTCATGGCGTCGGGGGCTTCCTGGTAGAGGACCTCGAGAAGGCCGACGATGGAGAACACCTCGGCTAGGCCGATCAACCCGTACTGGATCAGCAACCAGAAGGCGCTGAGGTTGGGCATGCGGGACAGGAAGCTGTACTTGTAGCCGTGCCGGATGGCGTAGTTCCTCCTGTACCTCTCGAAGGCCCCCGCCCAGGCGACGGACAGGATGGAGAGGAGGAGGCCGAGGCCCACGCGCTGGAGCTGGGAGGCGCCCTGGGGGTGGCCGGTGACGCGACGGGCGAGCGGCGCAAAGGTGTAGTAGTACAAGGCGAGGACGACGAAGATGCTGACGCCGGCGAAGACGGGAATGGAGGTGACGGGGAGGTTGAGGCGGTCCAGGCGGGTGTTCAGCGTGTACGCCTGTTGCACCGACAGCGTCAGGAACTCGGTTAGGATGACGCTGAGCATGATCGTGCACGCTGGTATTGGGAGGAGCTTCACCAGCATCTTCACCTCCTCCACCTGCGTCACCGTGCATAGCCTCCAGGGGCTGGGCTGCTCTGCGCCATCCTCTCCCACCCGCAGCGCCGCTTTGTCCAAGCACCTACCAATGTTCACAAAAACATACCCCCAAAAGAAAGAAGAAAAAATTTGAGTATGTAACACCTGAAAAACTTGAAGTTTTTCCTTTTCTTAAGTTGATCGTCTTAAATACAGAATAGGGTTGCTTTTGCACATTCCTCTGTGATTTCTTCTTGCAGGGTATGACAACTACAAATCACAAGCTATAGTATAGAAGAATCTTGAAGAGAAAGTGCTACGGGTTCATTTGGTGGTAGGTTTTTCTAGAAGCAGAAAAAGTACTTTTACTAAACAGGAGTGATTTTTGATTTTAATAAGAATGCTATCAAACAAAGAACGCAAACCATATATAGATTATAATGATAGTCTGATTCTGTCACTACTACTAGCTAATCGATTTTTTAAGATGCCTGAAATTTGAACATTCGATGTAAGTGGTAGTGGTACTTGATGCAAAAAAGCAATCAAAACTGGTAAGGATCTTGAAGAACATACCTGAAGTCGTCTGTGTGCTCAATTTTCTCACTACCCTTGACGGCTGATCGTCTGCCGGGGATCTCATACAGACCAACAAATTCACTGCTCGAGAAAGGGACGTTCCTCTTTCTGAAAGCAGCAACGACTACCTGGGCGATGCGTGTGAATGGACTGCCTCCTGGTAACTTGTGTCTATACATCGGGGTACCAACAAAAAAGAGGGTGTTTGAAATCCCCATGGCCACAGCCAAGGTGCCGAAGGCAGTTCCCCACCCGTATTTCATCTGTACGTAGATCACCAAGGTGAAGGCCAGAATGGTTCCCACGGTCACAGCAAGGTAAAAGAAATTGAAGAATCGATCTAGCTGAGACTTGTACTCCTTGCTCCTTTCGTTGAACTGATCAGCGCCGAAAGATGAGACGCAAGGCCTAATGCCAGCGGCTCCGAACCCAGTTGCATACAGAACAGAATAGAGAAGGTTCATCTGCCATGGTTTTGCATGCTCGCAAGCTCCCAAGAGAATGGACAGCTTATCACATTGAGCTTGGCTTGGCCAAAAGATACTCAATGAGCCTATTAAGGTTATTGTAATCAATCCCTGCATGAAAATTAACGAAGTGATATTCCGTTAAGGAAAAAAGAACCCAATAATTAGCATTTGAAACACAACAATGGCAATCAATATTTTCTAGACTACCAAAATCAGTATGGAAGCAAAAACAAATTTGATATTCATCCTAATACATAATCATAATTTTTTACATAATACCATGAAAATGAAAAATATATAGATGTGTAGGAAAATGCACCCCTTTTTTCCCCGTCTTGTGGATTAAAGGAGAAGGAAAAAACAAGTCCTTTCACAAATACACCACTAACTAATTGCAGGAGAAGAACAAAAATGAGAGGATTCTTTCGTCTTGCGGCCAAAAGAAAATGGTTGGCATGGAACTGTTATTTGTACAGACCAAAGGTAGATTCTGTACTCCCAACGTCTACCCGCAATTTTTGAACTTTAATGATCCAAAATATTATTAATTTTTTGAAGGGAAAAGCAAATGACCAATCAACTTAATCTACCATAAGCTATCTAAAGGGACTTAATGAAATGTAGTTTTGCTCGTCTTCTAAATCCACACCTACCAATTGTATCTGTTTTGTTGAGAATACATGATGCACCAATGGAGATCCTAGTTTAGCATTGAATATGAATGCTTGAATTCCTGACCTCATACATTTTGTTATTTCTCATCGATAAAAATTACAAATTGGTCCACCTAAGTTGGATTCCTCTGAAACAAAAAAACTGGTAGAGCACTGCACATGATTTAGCACTGAATTGTGCTGTATTGCTAAGTAAAGATAAAAAATTTGTTATTGGATATACTAGGAGACCATCTTCCCTCTGCCAATTTCCCTAGGCAATCTCAGGCAAATGAAAATTTGAATGAATATGACTTGCAAAAGAACCAGTGAAAACAGACAGGCTAAAAAAAGGTCACGGTAATAATTTCATGCTTACAAAGAGATAGATGGTGGCGAAAATTGAAATTGTCCAATATCTACCGAGGCAAGCATCGGCGAGAAAACCTCCAACAACAGATGACACTTGTGATATACCTAAAAAATTGTTCAAAATATTTGCCGCGCTTGTGAATGGTCGGTGCATGATAAAGAAAATAAAAGTCACCATGTTAACAGCCAACCCATAATATGCTATCCTCTCCGCCACTTCATTCCCTGAAATCAAAAAAATCATGTCAACTTTTATGTATATGGTTGTTCTTTGAAATGAAGCACACAAAAGTATATAGTCGCTCTTTATAAGTTCAAATAGAGAACCCAAAAAAGTAAATAGAATCACTTTTGAAACTCAGGGAAGGTCTGAAATCAAATTCAAGTTTTATCCTCGCATCTCAGTGAAATTATAAGATAATATAATCGAGAAGATTTAAAATCTCAGTGAAAAAGATGAATCTACACAGTCCTAATCAACTCAACTAATTAAAATTGGTTACTTGTTGCTGAACACCGTTCCAAGATGGATAGCCCCTAGCAAAACATAACCAAGATCGTTTGACATCCGACTTGATAATGAGAAAAGAGGATCACGAACCTTGTTTGTATAAATTAAGGGTCTGCTACTACTAGAAAAACTGAAATAGAATCTGGGTTAGAAGAATGTGATAGCCGATACTGAAAATAGCTTATTTGCAATCCAAAGTTGAACATGTTATCTAGACGCAAGAACGAATGAAAGCTTCGTGCAATAGCAATTGGGAGATATAGTCCAAGTTTATACCATATTTTACCAAACCGTGGCGTTTGGATATATCACCTGTGTTTTCTTGTCGATTTCTTAATCCTAAGAGCTGAAAGCTAGTGGCAACAGCGGATGTCACAAACAAATTCTCCAAAGAAAAAAGTCTGCAGATTAGAATCTAAGCAAAAATACTGATAATCAAGAGAAAGGTTAGATGATCTGAAACGGAAACGGAGATCATAACGAAATGCTCTTGTTCCCGACCAAAATTAATCCGACTCACCGAATATGAAGAACGCGGCAAGCCACCCGCCGGTGCCCTTGAGATCATCGATGGGCTTCCCCCAGAGCGTCACCGGCGTCGTCCCCATCCCGTCCTCTCCCAACCTCCCCACACCGAACGACTTCCTGTCGTCGCTCTCCAGGAAATGCGCCCCGAGCACCTTCCTCCGCTCCGCCCCTCCCGGATCCGCGTCCTCAACGGAGCGCCCGATCTCCCCCGATCCCATGGCGGCCCGAAACCCTACGCGCCGGAGGAGAGGAAGTGCAGCGCGGAAGAATGAGTTGTGAGAGAGAGAGTGGGCGGGAGAGATGCAGACAAAACACAGTAGCTGCGGTTGGAGGGGCAAGGTTGGTGAGGGCGGACCCCACAGTAAATGCTGGGAGTGGGCATCGATCACCACGTCTGCAACAGTAAATGCTGGTGGCGCCGCCGCCGACTCCGCCTCCCGGCGGTGGGCGGCGGTGGCGGGAACGCCCGGTCACATGCTGCTGGCTGCCGCCGTCCATTTAGATGCTCGTCGTGGTGGGATGATGCCACGTGTCACCTTACAGAAATTTAAGGGTGACTGTTGAGAATGCTACGTGTTACTTTTATCTTTTGAATTTTCAAACTTTACATAACAAAATCTACCTATTATGTGATGTTAGAATTTACATTTTTATAGTTGATATGATTTTTAAGATGAAAAAAATATCTTGTTATTTTTCCTTTCGTTGTAATAATTTTTTTTACTTTTATTACATTATTTATTAAAATATATACTTTATATAGTAAAAACTCTTACCAACTTTATTTTCAATAACGTTGTAGGCATCTTAATTTTTAAGCACACTGAGCTCACATATTAGAGGCTCCACAACGGCCTATTGTACCATCAAGTTCAATTGTTACCACATTATATTATATTGACTTGGATCTTTGAAGTTTACTGTTACAATGAGACTTGTTAACTAAATTGAATGCTTATTTCTTCTTTGAACAGAGAAACACATTCTTTTATGAACCAGTAAGGCCTATTTGCTCTTTCAGTCACTCAATTTAAGCTTAAAGGCTTACTAACAACTTGAACAAGTCTGATAAGTTCATTTCAATTATTAAAAATATGTAAAAAATCATTACCCTGACATCTAGACATCGTTGAGCAATCAATTCACTTAAAATCCCCAAAATCACTTTATTGAGTAACTATGTGAATTAAACATTTAATTACGTAATTAATTAGGAGATCATTAAAACACTTGATTTCAATTTTAAAATATCTAATTAAATCAAGATTAATTCAAATTTACAAGTTCAATTGAACCCAATTGGCTAATTGAACTCAATTGACTGCATCTAATTGGCCAATTAGACCCAATTAGTTAACGCAATTGACTTTAGATTCGAACCCAGTCACACCCGAACTGCACTTTGGACTGCACCCAGGTCATGACCAGTCACCCGCACGTCCAGGTTTACTGCACGTGGGTCAGGCAGGCTCACCGCACCCAAGTCCAGCAGCCCGACACAGTGCTCGCCTGAGCACCACACCGACCGCACCCACTCCGATCGCCCCGCATCCAGGCTCGTGCGCATCCCAGCCGCGCAGCTCGCCCGTACGCGACCTGGCTTGCCGCTGGCTCGCCTGCACGCACCGTCTTCCTCGCGCACGGTGGCCGGTCGCCGCCTGCACCCGCTGCAACGCCTGCAAGCTGTTCGACCGTCCGGCCCTGCTACCTCCAGAGAAGAGCGGCGAGCGACCCGGGATCTTGTTGCGCCGAATCACTTTCCCTCCTTCAGGCGCCAGCGGTGAAGCGGGGCAACTTTTGCAGGGGTGCTCCAGCCCGACTGCCGGACATCTGGAAAAGGCGGAGGTCGCGGTCGTGGTTTCGCCGGAAATAGGAGGTCCCTTGGACTCATCTTCCAGGAAAAGCGTTTTCGTCGCCGATCGTGCAAAGCTCTCCTCGACCGGCGCCCCAGGTAGCTTTTTCGATCCCTCGCACTTGCTCCTTTACCTTTAGTAGACATTTACCGAACCAAGCTTCGGTCACTCGAATCTCCGTCGGGATGGGCTAATCATCCATCCAGGCGGCGAGGAAGAGGGAGGGGGCACAATGTGTAGCCCCTCCCCTCCCTGGTCTTCCTTCTTCTTCCTCCTCCCATTGCGCAGACAGACCTCAAACGAGAGTCTCGACCCACACCCGTGTCGGACCTGCGCGCCGCCCTCCCGTCGACGACCGCGAGCTGTACGGCTGGCCTCGCCGAAGCCTCATCACCACTCGCCTGTACGCCACCGACTGACCGCTAGTCGCCGTTCCTTCGTTACAACAAAACCTCCCATCGGATCAGCGACCCATCCCTTTCGGTATAACGATTCCACCGATCATTATACCGAAACACTATAGCCCGCGTCCGGTTACCCACCGCAGACTGCGCCGCGCGAGCACCACACGGTCGCATCGCCCGCGCACTTCCTCCTCGGCCAGACGCGCCTCCCCTGCGCACCTCCTTTGGCCAACCTCTCCGCCGACGACGCCCCATGCGGCCGCATGCAAACAAGCCCAACTGCCCGACGACCTCGAGCTCCCGGCTTCCTTTCCTTTCAACGCACAAAATCGGTTGAGAACGCACGGTTAATATTCCACACGCCACGACGAAGCAGCCGGCGCCCTGGTTCACCCTTTTGGACCCATCCGAGCTCGCCCCCTCCCAGCTCCGGCAAGCTCCGATCGCCGGCGCCACCCGTTTGCAATTTCAACCCGTGTTTTCACCTATTTTCAGTACATGAAATCCGCGGGAGCTATGAGAAATAGCTTCCTTGCGTCAAGACGAATCCAACAGTACCCTCGGATCCATGATCCGATCACGTCTCCTTCGTCTCCGGCGAAAGGCCCTCGTCCGCGCCGCCCGTTTGTGAACTTCAACCCGCGTTTTCTCCCCTTTTCGGCGTGCAAAATCCGCGGAAAAGGTGAGAAACGGAACCCTCTCGGCGAGGCGAATCCAACGGTACCTTCGGATCCATAATCCCATCCCATCTTCCCCAACTCCAGCGAGCTCCGGCAGCCGGACAAGCTTTCCGGCGGTGGAGCTCCGGCGTCACTCCGGTGAGGTCCAGCACCACTCTTTTTTTTCGATCCGGTGACACTTTCGGCTTAATAGGTTTGGAGAAATGCAAACATTTCTTCGACTTAATGTTTCATACTTTATTTTATTTGAATCAACGTGATATTTAACTATTGTACTTTGATTTATTTATACAAATCTTCGATTCATACTTATTTAATATCTCACGTCATTCACATATTAAAATATTATACTTAAAATATTATTTAACATGTCATTTTAATTATGCTTAAATATCTGATAATTAATCTTTTAATTACCAAATATTTATTTGACCTCTTTGCGTATAACTACACGGAAATTTGTAATTTACTTACTATTTTATATTATAACTACATGTATCTCTCATGTTCATGTATCATTCTAGGTTCGCATATGTTGACTCTAACTAAGTTGAGGAATATCTTAAAAAAAGTATATTATATGCATTTCATAATTATTAAGATAGAATTTAATCAAACAACTCATGTATCATTTTACATCATGCTCCATGTTACATGATGGTTTCATTCTTTTAAATTCCACTAAAGTCACACATTCACATGATATGCATCATATGCATCTTTATTTGGGTTTTCACTAGATTTTTTAGTGCATTCCCATATAGACTAGGCCCACTAGACCTATTTTTGACTCATCATATGGTATGAAAATGTTCACAACTTTCCTCTTAAACTTCTTAGCCCTCTTCTTCTTAATCCTAAAGGCCCAACATCTCTTTGAACCCCTAATAGGCCTGAAACCTTACTTCACATGTTTTTACATTTAGAATGCATCAATGCATCATATAGACTAGCAATAACTACTGATCACCTGAGAGGTTAATAATAGTTGAGCATGTGAAGTGTCTAATACTTTTTTTACGTGTACCCAGAAAACTCACTCCGAACTCTCTAATTATACCCTAATTAAGCCTTAACTTTTAAGCACGGTGTTATTTGCATGAAAACATGCATCACACAGGTTTTCCTAATTTAACCTTCATTTATACTAAGTGGTGACTCCTCTTTAGGCCCTAAAAGCCCATTCACCTTAATTGAAATCACCTAAGTCTTTGAAAGGCCTACTTGTCTTCTTGAAGCCCATAAGTCTAGTTTGGACTATTCTACAAGGCAGAAGCCTAACCTACTCTATGGCACGAGAAAAATCCATGTTACATATATAATTAATCATCTAATTTTAGGTGAATCCTAAGTTTTGTTTGTTAATGAAGTTTTAACTTTAATTTCAATTTTAATAATTATAGAGAATTAGAATTAAGAGTTGTTTTACAAATAGTGTTAGAGTTGTATAGTAAATTATAAAATGAGAGTTTATATATGAAAGTTTACATGATGATAATAATATATAGAAGTTTGTGTAGACTTGAAGTTAAAACTGAAATTCATCAAACAAACAAGATTCTTAAATTTTAAATTTTAAGTAACATGTAATTAATCATCTAATTTCACGTTAAAAGAAAACTGAGTCTGAATTGTTTTGAATTAGTAATGATAGATCTAGATTACGTTAACATAATTTAACATGAACATACAAGTGGAGATGATATGATAAAAATATTTTATTATACTATTTTCTAAAAATGATATGTTAAAATTAATTAAGAAGATTTCAATATGTTGTCTGTGGAAATGGTATATTATTTTTTGAAATCGATATATGTAACTTATAATTTTATATGCTAAAAAAAATGATTCAATACGATCCAATATAATTAAATTATAAATTTCAAAAAATATATAATTAAATTATATTATCATATTCACGTTTTTCTTTTAAGATTACAAGAAATAACAAAATAATACTTTATGAAACATAAGAAAATGATGCAAATGATAAAGAACAACAAATAATAAAACCCTAAAAAAGTATCAAACTAAAAGAAAGTTGTTGTCACATGATATATACAACAGAATCTAATAACAATAACAACAACAACAACAATAATAATAATAATAATAATAATAATAATAATAATAATAATAATAATAATAGTAATAATAATAATAATAATAATAATAATAATAATAATAATAATAATAATAATAATAATAATAATAATAATACTACTACTACGTTCCAATAATAAATGTAGTCAAGTCAACCGTTCCAACCTTTTATTGCAGCACAAATACATGCAGTAGATTTGACTCATTTATATTTGAATTGACCTTAGTCCAACTTGCATGAATTAGAATTTTACTGATCCAGATATGAATTTTCTAATGGTCTAGAACAAATCATAAGTCGTATTTGTTTAGTTAATTTTAATTTAATTTTACACAAACTTTTACATATAATCGTTACTATATAAATTTTTACATTACAATTTTCTATACAACTTCACTATCATTTGTAAAATTATTCTTAATTCTAATTCTTCATAATTGTTAAAATTAAAATTAAAATTTCATTGATTGACAATGTGTAATGATGCATGAATTGGTCAATTAGACCAATTGATATTGGGTTGGAATGCATTTTTATTTTAAAATAAAATAAAAAACACTTACTCAAATACCCACCTAATAACAATCAATAACATGCAGAGAACACCCAAATTAGAAAAGTTCCTTTAAAAATATGAGATCATTTTTTACCATTTCAAAATCTATTTCACCAGAATATTTTAGTATATTTTAAAGATTATTTCAAAATCAATTCAATAAAACATGCTATTCAAAAACCCTGCAAAAAATTGAAATTGGAAGAAGCATCATATTTTATAAATTTTTGTAACAAATAAATATATCTGAAATAAAGCATTGGTTTAGGCCTCGTTC
>JAMKPZ010006256.1:0-16645 GCA_024699675.1 Amphibolis antarctica | reverse complement strand
TTTTTAAAAAATCTACAAACTTCTTTCAAATTTAATCACCGTATTGTAATTAATGAAAAATTAATTAATTTTTATAAGTTAATTAATACAACAGTTGGAAATGTGAATTTTTAAAGTTAAAGGAGAAAGAGTACACACGTCTTTTTAGGTAAAGAGAGAGCGTGTTTTTAAATTTCACGTACATGAGAGAAAGTGTTTTGTTAAAAAGTTGATTTTTTAATACAATTGTCTGACTATTTAACATAAAACGCATCTTCTTTCGTCAACCTAAAATTTTATGTGATAGATCGGCTTGAATTTTATGCTTGAATTAATTGTGATAGATCGATAATATACATTTAATTGTTGTTTGACTCTACGTTCCGTAAGAATATGATGAAAGTCTAACATACAAAATAATTAGTCGTACGTACGTAGCATTAATTAATTAATTAATTAATTATACAAATTGACAGATTCAGCTATTTTCCAATTAATACAAGAGTTTGCTAAAACACTAACAACTTTGTGATATCGATCTAATTAATTACAATCTTCTAAAATTGATAAGAATAATTAAACTATATATTAAGGATAAATAAATAGAGGACTACATCACTTTTTCCCCTTTTAGTGTTAATAAAATAAACAAACCAGATAAAAGACACCCTTTCGTGCATATACGTTTTTAAATTAAGTTCATACATCTTCTTCTTTGAGTTATCTCTTCACCGCAGAAAAAAAAAAAAGTTTCCAAAAAATGTAAAAGATATTAAAAAATAATTATTTTTATACTTTCTAAAAATAACTCTTTTGTGATGCATATTTAAGTCTAAACTGAATTTAATTAATTTTTAAAATTACTTCTGATATTATTATTATATAAATTTCAATTATTTTAATTATTATATAAATTTAATTTTCACAAAATTAAAGATTTATATATTTATCTAATTTTAATAACTTTAAAAATATAAAATTATAGATAATTTTGTAAACGATATTAAAATTATATAATAAATTATAAAGTAAAAATTTATAAATAATAATAATATATAAGAATTTATATAAAATTAAAATTAAAATCAAAAAAGTCTTAAATATAACGTCAAACGAACAACTTCGTACTTTTTTATATTCATTACTTTTAATTAAATAATAACATATACATTTTTTAATTTATTTTTATTATTATTAAAAATACTCTTTTCTTTCGTTACATCTTAAAATTATTTTCTCGAGAATTATTTCTTTTTCACGAAGAAGCTTTAAAAGGAACGCTGGAAGTTGACTCACAGACGAAGCCAGAAGCCGTCACTGAAGCTCCCGTGCGAAGAAACCCTCGCCCTCCAGCCCGGTCGCCCCCCTTCCCCAGCGCGCAAAACCCCCATCCGTTCCCATCTCTCCAGCCGTCTCTCCCGTTTGTTTCCCCTTCTCTCACGCCGGCAGACGAGCCCTTGGTGGCGAGCTTGGAGGAGCCCTCTTGGACGAGCTTGCGGAGGTGCCAATCCCCCTCCTGTGGCGATTTCCCTTCTGATCCAAAGGCGACATTCGTACTCCGGTGAGCCCCTCCTCCCCCTTTTCATGATGTATAAAATTGTTCGAGCCTTCTTCGGTTTTGCGCATCTCTCGCTTACGTCGTTAGGGATGTTGGTTGCGATTTATGTGTATGTGTAGTTTTTTTGTTTATGGAGGTGGTGGAGGGAAGGGAGGTTTGGTTGGATCAGAAGCAGCACTTGCTGAAGACACCTACCCATCCATCCCCATTTCCTCCACATCCCACTCCTTACTCCCCTTTTTCCAACTGGGCCATCAGGTAATCTTCGGGATGGTTAGAAAGAAGGAAAGTTGGGGTCTGTGGAGACCAGAAGATGATGAAGGCGATTGACTAGTCTTGTATCTATCCCGTTCCCACCTCTCTGCGTTAACTGTGACAACTTTGGTTCCTTCCTTCCGTGGTTTTCCTTTTTTTCACACTACAGAAAATATACCTACAATTATTTCACTGTTTGAAAAAATTATGAACTGTCATTAGTTGTATAGTTTTCAAAATGGACTGGAGTTTACATAAACCTCTCAATTTAATATTACAAAGAATAAAATCAAAATCATATAAGCGCTGGCCTGGGTATTGTAGCCATTAGGAAGAGGAGAAATAACGCTATAAGAATTTGGTGCAGTTGCTGCACTTCAATTTATCAGGTTTTCCATAAAGTATATTTTCTAGTATTATGGCTGCAAAAAACCATCTCCGTTCTCTTTCTGCTAACTGAATGTGCAACCAATTAAAACAGTTGTATTCTATAATGTTTTGAATGACATGAATTAAAACATAATCAACCAATTAGATCGCACAAAACAGTTTTGTTTTGTGCTCTGTTTTTGGTGATAGTTTGTTAATTTAAGTGCAGCTTTTCAGTGAGTGCCGATTTTGTGTGTTGATGGTTCTCATATTTTGTGTGTATTGTTTGGGTGCAGATTTTATATCATTGAATTCCCTCATGTAATGCAGGTTTTTGGGTTCTTTGGTAGCTTAATCTTGGGTGGTAATCCTTGCATTTGCAGTATTGTTTAGCTGCTGACTCTGTCATAACTTTTGTCCATTTTAGGTGTTGATTTCTACCCGTTTTCAACGTGTTTTTAATGCTGTTTTTCAGTCATTTCATAATTATTACAAGTGCAGCAGATTAGTGCATGTGCTTGTTGCGTTCTTCCAGAAGTTTCTTGCTTGTGTAGGGTTAGACGTGTTCTTTGCATTGGTGGTCATATTTATGTATTATCCAAGTCCGGCTTGCAATTGATTGTAGTGTAGATTGTTGGGTTGCGAATTATATGTTGCAGAAGATGTAGTATCTGTTTTCTTTTTACAACTTGGTGTAGCTAATTAAGTAGGGGTAGTCTTGTAGTTGCAGTCATTCAAGAATAGTTTTAATTCATTTGCATATTTTAGGTAAAGAGTAGCTTAAGTGTGGGTAATGCTTTGTGGTGAATCATTTATCTTTTTAATTAAACAGAAATTACACAGAAACATCATCTTTACTCTTGATCTTTTTGAAAAAATTATTTTGGACAAGGTACATGTTTATCCATCTTAGTTGTTAATTTCAGATGTGTTTTTCTTCATAATTGCTGCAGATTTTCTTTTTCATAGTTTTTGTGGATAAAAAATAGATATTTCTGATAACTAGTTTGCTACTGTTTGTGGAAATTTCAGATGTGTTTTTGTGGGTTTATGGCTGAAAATTGGTGTATTGGTTATTGAATTGGTGTGATTTATAGCTGCAGGAACTGATTGAAATAAATGCAGAAATTAATTGAGTGATTCAAAACAAGATGACAACAAATACATCATCATCAGAAGAACATATACCAAGCGCAGAAGAAGAAAATGTTGTTAGAGGAGGAAAGAGAACAAGAGGACCTGCAATGCTTAGTGCAATAGAAAGTTTGAAGCCAGGACAACGTATTCTAGTTCCTTTGAATGAAATAAACCAACCAGTTGAAAAGGAGGGAGGACATTTATCAGCATATTTAGGAGTTATTGCAAAGAAAGGAGAATTATTACCAATCGAGATACTTGATTGGCATCATATGCCTAATTCAAATAAAGAAAATGCATTGCACAAAATATTGGTATACTTTGACATTTTTTGGCTTTAACTTAATTTCATAATTACATCATCTTTCAATTAATTTATTGTGTAATTGATAGGAAAAATTTGAGTTGCCCCTTGTAGATCCTGTGAGATCATGGATTATAAGGACTTTATGTAAAGATTGGAGGAATTGGAAGTATCGCTTGCGACAACGATATATACGTAGCAAAGACAAAAATAATCCACCAAAGGACCCCCGTGTCATTCCACAACAATGGCATAAATTAAAAAAATATTGGGATTCTGATGAATTTAAGGTATTGCCATATACTTATATTCATAATTCACAAAATAGTGACAATAGTAATAATGATATATTTTGTAGGGAAAAAGTGTGAAGAATATTGAGAACCGTAAGTTGCTCTTATCAAAGCATCATATCGGTCAAAAAAGTTTTGCCCGATTAGCTCATGAACATGTAAGTATTACAAATTCCTTTTGAAATTTCCATATATAATTGATTCAGATATTGATATGAGTTTATATGTAAAAATCATGTAGAAAAAACAAACTGGTATCCAGTTAGATAGGAGTGATCTTTATGTTATGAGTAGAACAGGAAAGGATGGGACCATTGTCGATCCTATATCGCAAGCACATGTGGTATGCATACAATATTTTGTTTATCTTTGTTTTACTACTTAACATAACATAAATGTATTTAATATTAATTATACTCAATTTTGTGTAGGATGAAATACATAGAATTAAACAAAGTCAGATTGAGGACCAAGGAAGTAGTTCAAATATATCTGATACAGATATTTTGAGACAAGTACTTGGTAAAGAATCACGTGGTCGAGTGCGATGTTTGGGATTGGGTCCCACGCCAACACAGATTTTGGGCAGAAACGTAAAAAAGTCATCCTCAACACATTATGTTGTATTACAAGATGACAAAAATAAGCAAGATTTAGACAATGTGAAATCAGATGTAGGCGAGTTGAAAACCTACATATCTCGACTCGATGATCAGCTAAAAGACATGAAGGAACTACTTCTCCATCAGGTATAACCTATAATATTATTATATTTGTCATCTCATATTTGTAATTAGTTATCTTTTTTGATAGACACATAGTACCATTGAAGGAAGTGTGCAACAAATACATTCTAGTCCATCATCATCGCAACAGAAGCCACTATACGAGGTAAATTAGTAACTAATAATGATTTCTTAGTGATTGTTTACATTACAATTATTTGTTAAATGATTTTGTAGATGCAATGTATCTCATGTAAAATTACAAATGGAAGCGCAACTTTGGCTAAAGGGTTGCTATTAAGTGAAGATCCCCATAAAAAAATTTGGGAAACTCCTCTAGGTCTAGGATGGTGTGAAGTAGTCATCAAAGTAGTTGTAGACCCTAATGCATTCCTACTACGACCATATGGTAAAACTAAAAAAGTTGAGGATGCACTTGGAAGCAATGTTGCATGGCCTCGGGCATTAGTAAGTACATTAATTGCTCTTATAATTTATTACTAAGAAGTTAAATGTAATGATAGTTAATCTTGTGTTATTCTTTATTATTGTTGTAGGTGGAACTCATACCAGATTAATTCACTTGTATGCATGATGGGAAGTAAGTTACTATTTATGATGGTTTCACAATATCTATTTACTTCAAAATTGTTCAGTCTTAAACGGGAATGAGCAACTCTTGTGATATATCAAATGCATGATTCCTGGTTATTTAACACACATGCAAGTTACTTAACGATACATGTAGTAATGACCAATATCAACTACAATTAGAATTTCATTCTAGCTAGTGTGATAGTGTGCATAGGCTGTTATATGGCATTAGCATAATTAACAACATATGCTATGTTGAGCTTGGAACAATTTCAAATATGTTAATTGCAAAGTAAATGTCATTTTCAAAGAGCATTTTGACCAGTTGCAGTCACACCAGCAATGGAAACTGGAACACAACAGATCCTCTCCCATCTCAAAGTAGTTGCCACTAATAGAATCTTAAACATCACATAATTATGTCTGGAGATTCTAATGATGCCATCAAGTATTCAATTACACATTGCTTGCAGGAAATATTTGAATGATAATTAGCTCTTACTGCAACTTCAACTTACATTCTAGACTTTGTGGGTGGATGTAAGGTTGTTATGTGTATCATTTGGTAATCCTTAGTTCTTGAGAAGGTGGGTGAACTAAAAGGGATAGCAAACTAATAAAGTATTTGGCATGTGTGCGATGTTGGTCCAAAAGTTCAACTCATGTTCTAGCTTGGTGCTATATAAAGTCAGTTATGTCAAATTTATGAAAATAACTTAATTATAAATTGTGAAACAAAAATGCATTTTTAGCTTTAAGAACGTCAATAGAAAACTCATAGTGCTCATTGTTCTCACATGCTTGAAAATGCTGGACACTTTGCCTATTATTTATCTCACTTTTTAGTTTTCTCCTATAGGACCAGATAAATTTTCTTTTATGTGATTATCGCCAGTTATCAAGCTCCTAGAAGTATGACAGAATAATATCCTGGTGAGTTGTGAATATTTATTACTCTATCCAGTGGATGTATTTGTCTTGTGAAGGTGATTGCATTATTTATTGGCAGTTTTATTCTCATTACATTCTCTACTGTTTGGCATGATTAAAACTTAGGTAATATGTAATCAATTTCCCTTTTTTTGTGTTTCAACCCAACCATTGTACTGATCGTAAAGTTGCATTGATAATAAGTTAAGCTACTTACCAACATCTACTTTTTGGCTGAGATGATTCTCTACTGTTTTGGTTGAGGTATGTCGTGGATTTTGGTATTTAACCTTCTATTTTTACATTTTGGTTGGAAAACATAATTCTTTTTGAGAACGTTGGCAAACATGTTTTTAACAGATGTCAAACTGGATTTATGAGTCCTGCTAGCAACAATGCACATATATATAGTGCGGTATATAAAACTTTCAAGGATGATCTTTGTTGAAAATTTTAATGCATCCATCAAAGGGATAATGCCATCCTCCATTCAGAATTTATTTTAATTTTTGCAGCTTAACTTTTTTATTGAATTTTAAAGGATGATCTTTGTTGTTGAAATTTAACTTATCTATTTATTAGTTCTTACAATTGTTTGTGTAATTTCGGTAACAAACATCATGAATGAAGCAAAGTATCATGCTATATTGATGATAAATGATAGCATGTGTTCCATGTACTCTCTTTTTTGGATGCATGTAGGTTTGTAAAATAGAAATCTCAAGTTTAGCAAGTGTAAATTTTCCAGTAATATCAACAGTCTGTGATATGCTGCATTCTTCCTCTAGGCCGCTTTTTAGGCTAAGAGTCTTGAATTTGAATGATGGTGTTTGAAATAAATGAGAATTTTCATTCCATTGCTTCCATGCACCATGCCGGACAACATGCTTGGCTGATATTATTCTCCTGATTTTTGGCATTTTTGTGTATCTTCACAAAAACTTGATTATTTTTTGTTTCTAGGCCCTAAGGAGGAATGTTGCATTCACCATGACGTTGATTGAACTTGGTACGGGAAAGATATATACATGATGGTTAATGTGATGTTATGTATGTATTAATTATGTGTTAAGCATGTATATGTTGTATTTTTGGATATGTAATTATTTAAATATATTTTTTGTATATTGGGACAAGTTTTACTTTGTAAATGAAAATATTTTTTTTGGTAAATGTGCACAGATTTTTAGTATGTAAAAAATTTATTTTTTGTAGTTCATGTTATATATGAATATTATTATAAGCCTTTATTAATCTATTATATTATATATATTTTTTATTTTTACATATTAGAAATGAATTTTGGGTGCATTCACAGATAATGTTTTTAACTTTTAAAATTACTTTTAATATTATTATTACTGTATAAATTTTTATTGCTTAAATGATTATCTCTGTTTGATTGTATTTTATCTTATGTAATTCTATTTTTTATTATATGTCATAACGTTTTATAGTATTATTTATCAAATAATTTTTACATTATATACTATTTATTAGATATGATAATTTTTAGAAAAATACTATCTATTATTACAACTTTAAAAAAATTATAATCATCACATTAATATAATAAATATTATTTATTTTTTATTACATATTTTATTTATAATCGCAATTTTTAAGAAAATATTATTATCATATTAGTATAATAAATATTATTTATTATTCTTTTACATATTTTATTTATTATTTATTATAATTTAAAAAAATATTATTATCATTTTTTTATCATAAATCATGTAATGTTTAGAAAATCATAAAAATCACATCATCTCAGCATATCACCCTACAAATAATACTTATGTAATTTTAATTTTGTTTACAAAATTAATTTTAACTTTAATTTTTTTAATTGAAAAAGTTTTATTTATGAACGTATCCTTTGTAATTTGAATCATAATCAAAATAGGTAATGTTGATTTTTCATAAAGACTTCGTCTGTCGCAACCTAATTATCATGAAAATCGTTAGAGCAACTTATTGTGATGTTTACAGTCGTGAAAATTACAAAAGCTGATATGATAGGTTTATTATGATGTATGGGGCTTATTGCGACGGCCGTCACAAAAAACCCTTTTTAACCCCTATTGTCCACGTGAAGGTCCCATTGATTTTAGCCAACCAAGTGTCCGATTCCCTTGGGTCAAGGGTTTGGAATTATTATAGGTTTATTGTGACGGCCGTCACAAAAACCTCTTTTAACCCCAATTGTTCACGTGAAGTTGTAGTTTTGACCTCGTACATTATCTTATTGTCCGTTCAACATTTAAAAGTAGAACCTATATCCTATTTTTTATTTGATAAAGACCTAATCGATTGACATCATAGGAGCACATTATATGGGAGATAAGATATAATATGTTTGTATTAGCATACCTTGCATTACCCTACATTCTAGTATTTGCTTATTAGCATTGAGAATTATATTCACAACGTTCCTTTGTCCACATTGGTGAGCATTTCCATTAGTATAAGGTTATTCGATCTCTCTTAATTTTTCCTACTCTTGATTCTAGCACGTTCCCATAAAATTTACCTAATTCTAAAACCGTTAGAATAGTTGGTGTTGATCATGTTAACTCTATTTCAAGTTACTCGAGCTGTTTTGATGCTCCTTATATGCCAGAGTTTAATGTGTAATTTAACATATGCTAGCAAAATAACCCAAGATTATCTTAAATTTAGTTCTACTAATTGGCATTTAAGACCTGCATTTTTAAGAAAATGAAGAATTTACATTTTATTAATAATGATGATTCTGAATTTAGATGTGACATTTGCAACATAAACTAGACTACCTTTTAATATTAGTGAAAAGCATACTAGCATTGTTTTTGATTGCATTCACTGCGATGTAGGAGGGAATATAAAATATCCACCACTAATGGAGCCTCATACTTCTTACCTTTAAAATATTAAATGAATTTAGAATATTTACTTGGACTTATTTTATGCAAACTAAACTAGATCCCCATGAATTCTACCCTAGAATGGTATCGAAATAATGGTCTTTAAGGGGTCAAACCTACCAAAATTAAATGATTATTATGATTTTGATGCATTTTCCTTCGCCTCTTTTGAATAGCTCCTTTTGCATTCAACTCTTCCATTCTCTGAAGCATAATGCAAGTCATTGACAAAATCAAATGATTTCACGGTAATTCAAAAGTACATCTTGACCTTTCCATTGCAGTACGTGAGAATAATTTTGATGCCCCTCTCCATTTTGAAGAGGGATTCTGAACAACATTAGCAACGGGTGAGGTGGTGAAGTTTCTTGCACTACTTAAATGGCAACAGCACCACCAACAGCACATTGAGCTACCATTAGTTCAGCTGGAGGTCTACTTCTCATGAGCCACGGAGACACTTGAATGTGCAAGAAGCACCATCAGTTTGGACTGTTTGTAAGAGCTGAAGCAGCGTCACTGAAGTTGATAATGCCAGTAGCATTGAAGCTTGTCCCTGAGATTAATTGCTTCATCTGCGACAAGCTCCCCAAGTACTTAGCCTGTTGGAGATAAGTCCTTATGGATGAGTCACCTTGCATCTGCAACTGTACGATGCAAGTGTTTGTGTGTGACAACATTCTAAAATCTTCCATCAATATTTCAGAATATAATTCCTCAGTGATAGAGATATGCAACCTATTTCACATTTCTCCTTTGTACATCTAGGTTGTGTAGCTTGCGTTGGTTTCAACATCTGAGTTAAACTGAAGAAGACAAGTGAACCTGCACTATTATGATCTTGTACCGTATCCATGGACATTTTCACTAGCCAATACTTGATAGGAACAAGCACAAACTACATACTATACCTATAGTACAATAACAACAAAACCTCCACAAGAACAAACAGATCGGTTATAAAATTTGGCAAAGTTGCATATATGCAAGAAATAAACTGCACTATGAACCAAAGTACATATCACAGATGCAACAGATTCGCTTCTAGGAATGTAAGTGATGTAAAAGTGGGAGACTTGTGCAAAGAATCTGTCACTTCGACCGACAATTTTTGCTCTTTCTAGGATTCCCATTTTTGGGATTAGATAGTAGCAGATCGGTTTCCCCTCCTGAGAACATAAACAGAGAAAAGATAAGTGATGTTAGTACTATGAAAATTAAGGAGATCTTAGGTGTGCAACAAAACTCTACAACACAAAAAACAGCCAACATGTTCTTGCAAAGAAAAATCAGCCAACATGGAAAAATGATGCCATGAACATCTAGAAAAAGGGGCAGTGAACTGAAACTTTGAAACAATATACAAATTTCAAATAATCCAATACCCAAAAAAGTGACAAGAAACATTAATATAAAAAAAGAAAGAAGACTGCACTTTACAACTAATCGGCTTTTAATTAGATATCCACCTTTAAATATGGTATCAAAAATTAAAGACATCCAAATGAGCCAAATTTCATACACAATTGAAATGCATTGAGCCAAACATTGGAAAAATGAAGAAAGGACCTAAACTCGTGTAAAAAAGGCACATCATCCTCATTTTCATTCATTTCTAGCAGATCGGCTTTTCTTTGACTCACCAATGTGCTCCATCTGGTAGTCCAGTCTGGCTGTAGATAGCTAGTGAGTTCCTTCTCATAGACTGCTTCACCTTCATGTCACTGACATGTTCTGTCTGGTCATTTGATCCATCCTCAAGTCATGGCACACCTACCCCTTTAAGGGTCAATGTCCCCAATGACCTCATGCTAGTTTGACGATTGGTTGGCAACCATCTCGGCTTCTCCTTCCCTAGTAATGCAGAGTTTGGTGATAGTTTGGTTGTCCCAGTTTAACATCCATCATTGAAGCAGTCTTGTAGGTCCACGATTGGTCTGATCAACCAAATGGGTGGGATTGTCATGGCAATCAAAATTGCCCCTAATTTTCTCTTCAACAAGGATATGTGAAAAATGGAAGGGATTTTGGCGTTTTGAGGGTGCTAGAACTTGTAGGCAACCTCTGCCACAAGCTCTTTCCCCTCAACTCTGTCAGACACTTCTCATATTTATGATGCCTATTGTGATGCTAACACACTCTTCTGACAGTGAGTTGCTCCTTTATCACTCCCTATTTTGGAAAACGACTTGTGTTTTAGCTCTTTGTGAATTTTACCTTATTGAAACCAATTGACCAATGAGAAAAGGCTCATAAGTAATATAACTTAGTTCCAATACATTCCCGCACTTATATATCCCTCATTAGAATACTCAACATAACGTTTTACATGTAATATATGTAAATTGATTTTGATATCATGTAGATTTTACATCACTAATAACTCTGAAGGAAATGGTGATTTTGCTAGAGGCATTGCTATAGAGCCACGCAAGATGCAAGAGAAAGTCAAAAAGAGTGGAAACTGTATCAGCACCTAAAACCTATCCACGAATCTGATTGGCTAGCTTAGGCTATAGAGAGGCCACGAAGAGAGCCATACTTAACCATTCCGAGTATTGCTACATTTTTGATATATCAGCAACAAATGGCTGATAAATTTTTGGACCATACAATCCTCCTACTTTTGTGTAAATACTTGTTCAGAAATCTCATAAACTTTAAAAATACTTTTCGTTGCCATATGTATTGTATGGTAAATCCCATATGTTTTACGATCACTATAGAGTTAGCAACATCTTCCTCTATGCTAGGAGCCACAAAATAATAGCATTGTCGTCTGCTCACCACTCAACATATTGCATGTTCCATCACATTTGGAGGATCTGTAATATGCTAAAATTGACAGTGTGCTCCCAAAAAGGGGGATACTAGAGATGGATCAATTTAAAAAGAATGGGATGGATCAATTTAATTTGGAATATTGAAGGCAACCACTTTTGTGTTTTGATAAATGGATAATAAACTCCATTCTTTATGGCTACCAAAGGACCTAGGAAGGATGATCCTTACCATGGATAATCTTCCTCTAGCTTATTCATCATGACTAAGGAGTTGCTAAGCATGGTAATTCAAAGTTTCAAATGTCAGTATCATATCAAAGATCAACCTTTCGAAAAAGGGAAATGTAAAAAAGATCACAATGATGATAAATTTCAAACTTAAACATAAGATATATGACTACTCTTAAATCATGCACAAGGTATGATAAGAATATAAAAACATCTAGATAAATTTTCTATATAATTATCATACATAAAATATCAATTAGATACAAATATAATAGTCACCTGTATAACTACTCTTAAATTATGTATAAATAAGTTAAAAAAAATTTAATGACAATAGATTTCAATCGAAGTTGCAGTTTAATATTTATCAGATTACATTTCAATAAATTACGTATTAGATTACAATTCATACATGGAACACAAATTAATAAGATCATCCATGATATGAGAGAATTTTCATAATCTCCATAATTAAAAAATTTATAGATTATAATATTTTAAAGTAAATTATAAATTTTTATTCCTATAATGGAGTTAATAACTTTTTAACAAAATCCCATGTAAATTAATTTTAAGAAAAAAGAAAAGAAAATTTGAAAGATACAAGAGATAGGTAAAAAAGGAATGTTATTTGTAAGAAAATATAATTTAAAAAAGAAAAATTAAAAATCAAGATTTTTTTTCAAATTTTTAATACTTTTGTCTTTTTTAAAATGTAGAGAAATAAAGTGGAAGTTTGGCTATCATTAACAAAAGATAAACCTCTATTTATGGAAGTTACGTAAAAAGAATACAAAACACAAACAATGCTAAATCCTAATACAACATTTTCTCTCACACTCGCCCTTCAGTTGAAGCATCCAACTTCCACAAAAAACTTAATAATAACTTAAAATAACATAACTAGAAATAAGAGAAAATCCAAGGGACAATAATAATAAACCTCTAATCATATAGAGGCAATAGAAGTAGAACCCCTCCAAGCATTTGAAGGCAATAGAAGAAACATTGGATGATAAAATCCAAGGCAAAAAGCCAATTGTTGTTGCAGTAATGGCAAAAGGTAGTAAAAGTAAACATTTAATCATGGAGAGGCAGTAACACAGGTAGATATGAACTGCCCCAAAAATATTTTTTTGATTGTTTTTTAAACTTCCACCATTTTTTAACATAACATTTTTTAATCTTTCTCTCCTTCCTTCATCCTCTTCCCTCTCTCCTTTTTTTCTTTTTCTTTCTTTTGCTTTTGTTCTTTCTTTCTCTTTCCCTCTTCTTGTTCTCCTTCTCCCAAAGAAGCCAATGGACACCAACAACGGAGTCGATTAGAGTTGACAGCACTGATAGAATGATGAGTGGTTAAGAAGAGATTGTTAGCAGGCTCAAACGGGGAAGAACAAGAAATTAGAGGGTGACAAGAAGGCATATCAACAACTGTAGATAAGGTTGGCAAGTGGTGGCAAACAAGGTTAAGGTTAGGTTTATGGTGAAGAAAGGTGGTGGCACAAGAGCCATGGTAGGGCATACAACCCCTTTTGGACCCTTGGTTTTTACAAATGATGGAGTTGGACACTTAGGGGGGGTCATGAATAGAGAGGCATTGGTTGGTTGGGAGGAGGGTGGCAAATAGGATTTCCCTCTTCTTTAGCTAGGGTCTTTATCTTTTAGACTATCAAAACCTAACCTCTAATACCATGCTGAAAAATATGAAACAAGGTGGAAAATTGATTATCATCAAAATACACAAATAATGTAAAACTAAACTAGAGGTGTCAATGGGTCCTCTATTTTGTGGCGTTGCCTGGCCTTTCAATCGGCAACCCAGACATGGCCTATTTAGGCTCATGCTGAGCAATGCCAACCTGACCTAACACTATTCAATTTTTTATTATTTTTTTATTTTATTAAAAATTAATATAATTTATAAATATTAAAAGATGATTAAATGTGAGTTTTGAACTCCTAACCATATATCTATTGACAAACTCAAATCACCAAGTTATATACAGTGTATACAACTTAACAAAAGTGTCGTGTCGTGTTGCTCACATGCCAAAAGTAGGCCATGTTATGCCCACACGAAAACACAAAAGTGTGGCCCAGGCATGGCTCGGCAAAACTATGTCATACCGATTAACAGCATAATTTAACCATGCCGACCTAATTGAGAGCTCTAAACTAAACCCAAACACACCTAAATCCTAATGCAATATTTACTCACACATTAAACATAAGTTTTTATGTAATATTTTTTCATTTTTTCTTCACTCTTTTCTTTTTTCTTTTTTCTTTTTCTTTCTTTTTCATGCATTTCTTCTTTCTCTTTCTCTTCACCTTTTCTTTTTCTTTCTTTTCTTCTTTTTCAATTCTTTTTTTTCTTTTCCTTTATTTCCTTTTCCTCCCATGTGCTTCACTCTCCCTCCTTACTCATCCCTCCCACTTTCCCACGTGAAAACCCTAATGGGCTACAAGGGTATCACAAGCACAAAAGCAACTTTCAACAAAACCTTCAACTGTTAGCAAACCCTTTGATGATGAACAAAAAGGCATTTAGTAGAGGCTTCAATGGTGGGTGAAGGTTTCAATGTTGAACCCATCATTAGATTGACTAATTCTTTCAATGGATCAACTGATCTGTTCGAATGATTTGTCAATCCAACATAGATCCCAAATGAAAAATAATTCAATCCATAGTATTTTCAACAATACCTAACATTTTGAGATAAAAAATATAAAAAAACAAAGTCAGATTGCTGAAAAATCACTAATCTAGATCAATTTTTGAAACATTGCTTTTGACCATGGTTATTAAGGCATTTAGGCATTAGTTTGCAACATCAAGAATGCATAGGTAATGCCAAGGCATCATAAGTATATTAAAAAGGAAATCAGCTTCTCTTATGTATTACATGATTATAAACAATCACTAATATATCGTCGTAGACTCAATTTAATCTCAAAAATTAGTAACAAAATGAAATATACAGTGACAATAAAATGCATGATATTTTAAAATATGTAAAATAAAAATGAATAAAATCAATAAAAAACATCTAGCATTCTAATCATGCCTTGGCACCAAGATAGACAGCTCCGAGTATGATTTTGATAGTTATCATATATAACAGAAATACATGTAGAGAATTTTTACCATAGCTGGTAGTTATGACTCCAACAATTGCACCATTCTGCAAGAGATTATCATGACAAAAATAAGCAAAAGGGTTGTGCAAGAAGCATTCTATCATTATTCACATAAGAAAATCTATGAATGCAAAAAATATGCTATTCACATAAGATAATGTTAATCTCTTTCAAGTTGGATCCTCCAACTTAAGGGGGAGTGTGAGAGTTAATATTAAGGTTTTATGTTGTAAAATGTGAATTTAGTCCCATATTACTTATGGTATTTTTGTCCTTCTTGTGTAACCTCTATATATTAAGATCATATGCTTTATTAGTAATACACAACTCTCTCTTATCTATATCTTCTTATTTCTCCACAAGGCCTTATCTTTATTAATAGAGATATTTCATTCCAATGTCATCTATCTCTTGTATTCTCACATGATATCAAAGCTAAAATTTTGAGAGTTTAAAAGTATGAAAGATCTAGATGAAGTGCAAAAAAACCTTGGTCGTCATCCTCTTCTTTTAACTGCCATAAGTCATTGCCACCCCTTACGCTAGACATTAAGAAACTCTACCTCCCTCCAAGTGTCATCACCTGTCCTCCCATGTTTTTCTCTAACTCATCAACCTAATTTGCCACTACTAAGATTATGTTTGTTAACAAGGTGATGTAAGATTTTTACTGTGCATTGTTAATTGTACATAGTAATTATAATAGAATATGATAAATGAAAAAGAATAATAATAATTATGCTACCTTGGGAATCGCACCATAATTGAAAATAAATGACGCCCCGCCCTACCTCGCCCCACCTCGGTAACAAACACAAGCTAAGTCCTCAAGCCTCTCTCCCTTTCTAGGTTTTACTTCTATGTTATTGTCATCCACTAAAAATGGGGAAGTACATGGAAATGCTAGGTTTGGGGATGTGTGGGATGGCGAGGTTTCACTTCCTCATGCCCTAGGTCAACAACGACCTTGTTTGTGTCAACTATGTTACCTCTAATGTTGCCAATTTTGTCAACCACTTAGAGGAACTCGTTAATGAGAAAGTAGACAAGATGCTCCATGATTCTCATGTTTGCTGTCATCACCACTATTGAAAAAGAAGAATCGAGGAGAAAGGGAAGAAAGGTGTTTATAGCAAAAGAAGAAGAGTCAAAGCACCACCATTGTAATTCTTGAATTTCCATCTTTTGCTACTACTACTACAACAATTGGTTTCTTGCCTCGCATTGTATTTAATTGTTAATCTACTGCTATCTTAGATAGTTCTCAAATCATTGTCTTGTGCTACTACTTTTGCTATAGCAATTGTTTTTATATTTCTAAATATATCTACTATTCACAATTAAATTTGCTTGAGTTGTTATCAAGTCCAATGTTATTAAGTCTGTTACAAGCTAGATTCTCCAACATTTGGAGCAGTGTGAGAATAAATAATGTAT
>JAMKPZ010006247.1:0-22196 GCA_024699675.1 Amphibolis antarctica | reverse complement strand
ACCTTACAAGCATGTTACCCACCTCCTTTAAATGCCTATGTTTCCTTTGTTAACCTTACAAGCATGTTACCCACCTCCTTTAAATGCCTATGTTTCCTATCTCTTTAAATAAATAAATATAAAAAAACCTAAATTACACTTTTTGTCGCGTTTGTCATCCTTATCTTGCATGAACTCAAAAGTCGCATTCTTCAGATGTAGACATGGGAGAGAATCCTAGCTGAATTGAAATGTAGAAGCATCATAACTCTGCTTTAACCAAATGGGAAATTTCGATTTATAGTTGGTGATGGGTGTATGTGGTGGATGGCAATTGCCATTGAGCAAGTTAAATGGTAAAATTCCGTAACCCAAAAGTTTTGCTAGCACAACTAAGCAAGCATCTAGGAACAAAATCCTCTTGAGTAATGAAGATAAACTTACAATGAAATTAACCTTTTAGGCAATGAGAAAAAAACTTGCTTGAAATTCAAAATCAAAAGTAAGTCTACTCCAATCATTATTTGTAATTTCTTGAACTTTGCATGAGTAAAGATTATTTGCGACATATTACATTTATCATCAAAGTAGTAAGTGTTGCTTAACATATTTCTGTCCTACAATAGAATAGGGATAACTTTTTACAATTTTGTATTTAATAGCTTTGACAAATTCACTCTTAAACAAAAGTATAAACTGTTTATAATTTTGTACTCTACTATGCAAATACAATAAAAAAAATCATTCCCAAATAAGAGTATAAATTGTTTATAATCAAGTTGAAATTGTGGAGGAGGGTAAAATGTCATTCATGATCTTGTACTCTCTCTCATTTAAATCTTTAAGTATTATCCATTAAACAAACACTTAGTTCACAATTTTATTCATAGAACTAAAAAAAAGATTTACTTGAACATCTTTAGCAAGAACTTGTAGGAGAAGAAATCATTAATCAAGTTGAAGTTTCCGATTATATCGAAAGAGAGGTATGCAATACAATTACACAAACTCTAGAATAAAAGAGGTTGTTAATTGCATGTGTGACAACATTATGAGGTTTATGTGGTGTAATAGAAATTTGTGAGTTGGCATTTTGTATGAACTTTATGAATTTGTAATGATACTTGAATGTTAAGTTTTGGAAATTTTAAAAAACTTTATGAATGTTAAGTTTGATACATGAGCATTTTAATTTATGAATGTTGAAAAATTATGTTATAAACAATTTATGAATGTTAAAAATCTAAGACAAATTACGTCATTTTTCTTGTGGTAAGCAAACATACAACTTTCATATTCCATCATTTTCCATTACATATACAAATGTTCAGAAAAAATGATAAATTCACCTATTTTCCATTTCCGCCATTTTCTAGTATTCTCCTATTTTACATTTCTACTATTTATCGGGTGCACAAACACCTCAGTAACGTTTGGCAATCTAATGTTTTCATCAAATAGTGAACTGTTAAACAAAACATTGTAGACCTACTATTATTCAAGAATAAAAAAAGTCCTCCCAAAATAATAAACAATATGGAGGCACTTTCACCGTTATTTGCCTTGCATTATAACCAACTCTGGAACATTTTCTATTTTATATTTGAACGATCTTATTTTTCATATGGTTCAGCCTCTTGCAGCATGCATGCATAAGTTACAGACGACAAAACTGGCTGTTGGTCTACAAATTTCAGAGCCTTGGCTGCGTGAATATCAGGTCAGTTAATCATCAACATATATTATAAATTTTTTCTTCATTCACTTGTTTGCTTAATTATTGTATTCTTGAATTACATTAGTAATTATAAATTTCAGTCAAGCTGCTCTACTCAATTGATTCCTGATAATAGTTTACCTGAATGAGTATCAGCAAGTTCTACCAATTCTTCTATGTGAAACTAGTAAACCAAACTTGTGTCATACACATCAATTTTACCGTGTCACACATGGCTCTGTTATAATAATTGATAATATTTTAAAATAAAATTGTGAAAGATATTATTCTATTTTTATTTATATTATTTTATAAATTATTTTCAAGTTAATCTAAAATATAAATTTGAGTTTGCACCTTATTTTAGAAGTGCCTAAAATTGAAATAATGTTTGAAAATATTATAAAATCAAATAAATTAAATCAAATTTAAATATTATTTAAGATTAACATTAATTATTATTATATTTCAAGCATATTTACAACAACAACAATAATGTGTCATAATTTCACTACGTGAGGTCGACTAGATGAATTTTTTTAAAGTATTTCTATCTATTATTAAGTCTTCTGTTAAGTTACGTAATTTTAAATTTTTTCTTAAAATTTATAACTAAGTATTTTAGGCTTATATTAATTCTCTTTTCTTATTTATTCTAATAAATATTGGAAATATATTCTAATATAAATTCTGATTTGCATGAAATTAAATAATTTCAAGGAAAGAAGTTAAAGAGTAATGGCTATACAAAGAAACAATGCATGCCATGGTAGTATTTCTTTGTTATGCATTACAATGGACCAAGGGTGCACCGGAGAGCAAATCTGCTTTTGGATTCCAATGCATTGAGAGGATATTTTTAAAATAATACTGTGCTTTAGAATTTGCATTTATTTGTCAAATGATGCCAAAAAATATATCCTGCATTATTAAAAATAAAAATGATATGTAATGTAAGAAATTTTTTTAATAATATATGTAAAATAAGAGTGAAAAAATGAAGCTATGTGAATTGAATATAAGGATAAAGAAGAAATAAAAACATCCAGTGTTTCTGAATTTATGCTATTATTTTAGATTTATGTGAAATGTGTATGTATGAATTAATCTTATTTTCGATATTGTGTAAGTGATAGTTATCTATTATATAAAGTGAATGTAGGGTGTGAGCGATAAACCATTTTGTCGAATTCTTAAGTTTCCATTGAACTTTATGGAATATCGCAAAAAATATTGTTTCTACAGGGTTCGAACCTACATTCAAGGAAAGAATTGTTTCATCTCATATTGCAGTGCTTGTCACTAGTAATACATAAAGCCATGTAACATGATATGATTGGTTTATTCAACTCTTAGAAAAATTCTATGGTCACATCATTTACAGTTGCAATTGGAAATTTTGGTGGCATCACCATTTTTATATTTTATTTTAAAAATTAAAAGTGATTATAGAATTAGTTAATTTGCATTAAAGTTTTTACATTAATTTGAATAATATTTATTATTTTATATTCTCTGAGAAATCAATGGTTAAAATTTAACTGAAAATTTTTAAATTTTAAGATCTTTAGATCAATGATCAATATTTAAAATTTTATCATGTATCCTTTGTGGTTACTTTTACTTTTCTCTATGTTTATAAGAAAAGAAAAGGAAGTGCCGTTGGATGGATTACCTAATATCACCACTATTAGGAAATCTTTCTTGCGAAGTTGTGCATTTTCTTATCTGACCTGCTTTCTCTCTTTTTCTCTTGTATGAAAAATCTGCCCTGTGGAATGGACCAAGAGATGAAACCACTGAAGTGGTAGTGAGAATCTCTTTAGACCTTAATGTTTCAGATTTGAATCTCTACTCAAACACAGACTTCTTGTGGGTTCACAACTGTGACTTTCATCCTTGACACTATTTATTTTTAAAAAACATATTCATCAAAAAATGGACCAGAAGATGATTGATATACTGTGAAAGGAAATAACGGTGAAGTTGCTAATTTCAGACTATCATCTGATTGCTTGCTTTTATATAAAATCTGCAGGTTCTTCCATCCCGAACCCACCCACACATGCAAATGAGTGGGTTTGGCGGCTATGTGCTTAGCGGGATCAGGACATGCAGCAGCGATCCGTGCTAATTAATATGCCGACTGCGCATGGAACAACACCAAGCCCATCCAGAGGCTTTTTGTTGCGACAAGCATTTTTGATCATTTTCCTATGACTCGAGTTGTCTCTGTGTCGTCCTGTATTATTGTCTGTCAATTACAACTAACGATACCCTTAAAAAATGTAACTAATCATGAGATTATCAACAAGAAATGAGTCTGCGTGTCGTCTGTAAGTTATTAGATATCGTCAATGTAATAGTCAGAAATTCCATAATGCGTATATTTGATTATCATGTGTGTCGGTCATGTTTTATTCATTCTGTACCAGTAGACATGTCAGAATTTTTAGTAGCTTCGAATTTTTTTTGTAAGTTAGGTATTATTGATACCGAGCCATTTGATTTTTGTAGCTTCCAATAGTCAGAATTTTTTTGTAGCTTCGCCGGTGGCTTAGGTACGGTCCATTTGAATACATGTTGGGTCGGCATAGTTTAATTTTTAATTATTTTTTATTTTATTAAAAATTAATATAAAGTTAATATAATTTATAAATACTAAAAGGTGATTAAAAGTAGAATTTGAACTTGTACCATGTATTTCGCATCATGCATTACTTATTAGTAAATTCAAATCATATAACTTTAAAAAATATTAAAATTAATATAAAAATTTTAAAAATTATAAATTTATTTTCTTGCCGTGTCATGTTAAAAACCTAAGACCACAAATCGTGTCGTATTTATATGTTTACGATTCAAATTTAATTTCGTATCATTAATTATTTGAAAGATTGGATATGCCAATGCTTTTGTGCGGTAGATGCATTAAACGAAAATCTACAATGATTATTAAATTGTAATGTATTTTCTTGCAGTAAATCGCGCCAGTTAGTTACACTGTCCTTGCATGCAATTTTTTCTGCAAAATTATCTTTTTTCCAGAAATGTGTTTAATTGATTGGTAATGCTTACAGATCCTAATGAAATTCAAATCTGGATAAATGTAAAAATTATTATTATTAGAAAAATACAATGAACATGAAGAATGCAGGGGATGAAAACGATACGTAGAAAAGATGATATATTTTGTTTCTCGTCTTCAATTGGGAAAAATACAGGCGGTGTCATGACATACAAACGGTAATGTACGTATTTAATTAATTATCATTCATCTTTAAGTTGGTGTTTGTTTGCTAAAAAAAAATACGTCTGGAAGAAAAATTTTCTAAATTTTTTATACGTTTGTATCATTCAAGAAAAGGAAAAATTTGCCGCAGCGTATAAAAGTAGACCGTGTTGGTAAAAATGTTACGTACATGAATGTAAAGGTAAAATCTAAGTTAATATATAATGAATTACTTTACTCATTATTAATTAGTTTTAATATAAAGTATTTTACAAATTTGTCTATTGCTGTAACGACAATACCGGTCGGTAGTTGAGCTAAAAAAATATAGAAATTAAGACGTTATCATTAGTAGTAGACAAGGATCAACGTATGTGTTTGTGCGAACGTTTATCATTATATAATCACATTTTTATTATATATCAAAGTATTTTATATTATTATTTATTAAATACTTTTTATGTTATTTACTATTTATGTGACCATTTTAATAAAAAAATATTATTATTATATTAATATAATAAATATTATTTATTATTCTATTATATATTTTATTTATTATTTATCATAATTTTCGAAAAAGTACCATCATCACGTTATTATAATATATATTATTATTTTTATATATTTTATTCATTATTCATTAAATTTTTAAAAAAAGTACTATCGGGTTACTTTTTCATATCATGTAATTTATAAAAAATCTTAAAATTCAACCAGACTAACCGAAATGCCCACCAAAATACATGCAAAATGCTATTAATTGATGACAAGATGTCCTTATTTTAAATGCTATTCCTTTAATATAAAGCTATAATACTATTTTAGAAGTTAAAAACTATGTTACGAAGTTAAAACAAATACACATGCATTATATTCCTAGCTTTAAAATGGAATCCTCCACCGTCTTCCGATCCATCTCTGTGGGCTTGGTCTGGCAGTCTGTGCATGCTGCGCATGGATGACCGCTTGCATGCTCTGGTCAGTGCAATCAAATTAAACGGCATGCATGCAAGGCTTGACATCTGGACTGAAAGGGAGATGAGCTAGATTGGGGATTCATGTACTTATGCATGCGTATGTATATCTTGCTCTTTGACGGTATCTTTTTGTAATCATTTTTGAGATGGATCTACGGTGGAGACGTTTACTGGAAAGAGCTAGCAGTACACATACATGCAACTTCGAAGTTTTTATCGGTCAAACCCAAGTGCGCGCTTCATATATGACACAAGATAGGGTACACGTCACGAGTGTCCAAATATAATGTTATGCCATCATGCTCTCTCTCTCTCTCTCTCAGACACACATACTCGATCGCCATGAAAATGATGAAATGAACTCGTAGAGAGGAGAGTACGTACGTCTTGCTGATCTGATACGGGTGAAGGGCTACGTGGCCAACAAGACTTACAGATCGAGAACACCTGCATGCCCAGGATGGTGCCTGAAAACGGTCGCGGGTTTCATTCGCAGACACATTCTAAACCCTTGGATCGATGCACACCGATGTATTTGTTCATCCTGATTAATTAATTCCGTCGTACACATTAATTAATTAAGCTCCTGTATGCATATATATATTGAGAAAGAAAAGTATCAAGTAATTAGCACGTACGTACTCCGAATTAATTGAACAGATAAAGTGGAAGGTAATTGGTTGGTCATCTTTTGTGCAGTATATCTATATGTATAGGTTTTTTTGGTTGAGTATGTTATATTTATATATGGATTTTAACTTCAACAACCATATATGGAGAGTTAGATTTAAAGTTAATTTTGTAAGTACTGTTATAATTGTATGGTAAATTATAAGATAAAAATTTAAATATAATAATTGGTTTGTACATTGAATAAGGCCAATTAATTGCAAGCCGAAGCCGATGAATGAGGGAGGAAGACCTCAGAAACACCTCATATACACGTAATCATTACGACCTTTCCTTCATTCATTTTGGTGGTCCTCCTTTTCTTCCCCGTTTCTTTCATGCATTTGAGATCTCTTTTTCTCTCTCCTCCACTGCTGATAATATATAAGCAGATCTCGACTTCTTGCTCTGCATGCTTTGCTCACTTGGAAAACACCATCTTGTAATCATATATGCTTTTTGCTGCATGCCTTTTGGACCAAGTAATACCTCTTCAACTCCAGCTTTCCTCACCCCTTTTTGTCTCCATTCCTTTTCAGGTCGATTTCTGTCAACTTCAGTCCCTCTCTTGAAGATATTCATCTGATCTCTCAATCTCATTCCCTCTCCAAGACTCCAACTTTCGCCTCCCATTCCACCCTCCCGTGTGTCTTCAAATATCCACCCAACCCCAACTGATCCATCCATTGCGTGCGTACATCGATCATCCGTCGGCAGGCAAGCAAGCAAACTCCGGCCGCCGGCCAACACTACCGGCCTGCCTTCCAGAGAAGAGCTAGCTAGCTCCACTAGACTCACCCCCCCTCCATCTCCCATCTCGATCTCCCGTACGCATCAAACCACACTTTCCATGGAGCACCAGCACTATCACAACCAGCAGCATGAAGACAACAATGGCAACGGCGGGGGCGGAAATGGCAGGAGCAGCATTCTGTGCAGGCAGTCCAGCACAAGGTGGATCCCCACGACCGACCAGATCAGGATACTGAAGGACCTCTACTACAACAGCGGCCTGAGGTCTCCCAACGGCGATCAAATCCAGAGGATATCCGCCAGGCTGAGACAGTACGGGAAGATTGAAGGCAAGAACGTTTTCTACTGGTTTCAAAACCACAAGGCCAGGGAGAGGCAGAAGAAGAGGCTCACCGTCGACGTTAATGCCAGTAACAAGCTCAACAACATGTCCCTTGCAGGTATATACGTACCTAGCCTGCAACTTCATTCTCCTACCTAATTAAATTTTTTACATACATATCACCGATATATATATTAAACCTGCAAGATCCATTCTTCTTTCGGCTACGTACTTCGAAATCGCTCGATCACTACTTGATGTGATCGATGGGTTTTGTGGTGCAGGCACTTCTCCATCTTCCGCAGTGTATGACATTGGGCACATGGGCAGCACTGCTGCTGGTTCCTTGCTGATGGAGAGGGCTTACAGAGTAAGTGCATGCATGATGCAAACAAGACATGTAATTTTGAAGGTTATGTATACAAACATCGATCTTTCACTCATTTGTTTTAATCTCGATCCCAAATCAGCACAACTTCTGAAACTTCTCCCAAATTCTTTTTTAAAAAGATAGTCTTGTTTAATTTCTATGCATTCTCATTACAAACCCACCACACCACATATATATATATATCTAGCTATACACGTACAGTCTAGCTAGTGACCATCAATACACACACACACACATGTACATACATACATGCATCCATACATCCATGCACATATTTTGCTTCAAGCAGTAGCAGTAAACCGTACCACCTTCTTCTCTGCAGAACAGGAACAAAAAAAGAGCCAGATTTGTGAACCATGCACCGGATTTTTCGTTCCATATTCACGTATCACGTCATAATTAATATATATTTAATCAGTTGATCTTCACCTCACAGTTCTTTACGTCCGTACTTAGGTCAGTAGAGATAGGAAAAGAAGCCAATCTTATTGTAGCATAGATATATATATATATATATATATAATAGCTAGATCATACTGTTATCAAATCTGGGCGGAGAATATGTGTATATATACATTCGCAAGACTGCAGGATCTCATCGCTAGTCATGCAGGAGTGTGCTCTCCCAGGTGGAGTGGGGGTGGAGGGCAACATGGGGTGGGTGGGAGTTGAAACAGCAACCATGCCGCCACAGCTTTACTACCACCAACAGAGAACGGCAGCCGCTACTTATTACCAGGAGGCCGGCTACTACCACAATCACCTCCATCACGAAACTCAGCAGCTACAGCATCAGGAGGGGGAGGAAGAAGCAGGTATGGAAACGCTCCCACTGTTCCCTACCCGCTCGGAGGCCGGAGAACAGGACGAGGAGGGTCACGTCAACAGCTGCATGCAACCCTACTCTTTGGGCACCATCAATGCCTTCCACCGCCACCTTCTTCCTAACGACAACAACTGCAGTGACATTGATGCATCCTTGGAGCTCAGCCTCAACTCATACCGCGCCCCCCGCGGCTCCATGTGATGATATAATTAACCACTCCACCACCCAAGTCCATCTACAGGCCTTCCTCCATGATCTCTTTGGCTTGTTAGGCGTGGGTATCTACCTCTTTTAGCGTCTGTTGTTAGACATATACCACGTACGTACTTTTGCGTCATTGTGTACTTTTGCGCTGGGGAACACAAGTCCGGCCACCAGCTAACTAGCTGTTCCACTGCGCTACTTGTATTTGGATCTGACGTGCGGAACGGGATTGGGTGATAATTTCCTGTGTGGTACGTCTCCAAGTTTGTGCACGGCATCCTCGTTGTGTCAATGCATGCATCTCGTCAGCAGTATTGTTGTGTTGCCGATCTCCAATGTTAGCCTGCAATGTATTCTTCTCGGGGTCTTTTGATACAAATCATTTCTTCTCTGTTATGTCTCGTTTGATTTCGTTTATTTTAACTTTAAAAGTTCTAATTCTAACTTCGTTATCACAAACCTTCCTCACACAATATAACTTCAATATTATTTTGTTTCACTACTCTTAACTTTAAATCTCTACCGTTATTGAACTTGACTTCATAATAAGTGAAATCATCTGAAAACAAATGCACATAATATTTTCAGCTCTAGTCAACTCCAAGAGTTAAAACCGAGAATAGTAAAACAAACATATTTGTGATTACAATAAGTGAAATCCAAATAACTAACTAATCACATGGTTCTTATTTGGCCTAGTGATTTTTTCTCACCCTCTCTAAACGAGTATCATGTTACTTAAGGGTTGATTGTTTAAAAACAAATCACCGTGTACACAACATTTAATCAACCACGTACATATCACACTCCTCCATCGTCATCACAACGTCAAAGTCTGTTCTCTTCGGAAGGCAGCTCCTGAGATGTCAATGGATCATATCTGACCTTTAAATTCACCGTGTACACAACATTTAATCAACCACGTACATACAGCTCCTGAGGTGTTTATATTTTTGAAATTGATAGAAAATAATAAAAAATGATAAAAATTTTAACTATTATTTTTTATCATTTCACGTGACTTTACATTATTTTTAAAAACGCATACTCCCCATTAGGCTCGTGTTGGGCTAGGTCCAACATAGTTTGATTTTAATTATTATTATTATTTTATTAAAAATAAATATAACATTAATATATTTTATATTTTATAAATTTATTTCACAAAAATATAAAAGATCGACTTAGGTATAACTTATCAAACCATGTCGTATGTGTCCGTTGACTGTGTTAGACCGTGTTGATCTAACCAAGCAACTCGACTTCTTTTGATAATTGTTAGTGACTTCTTACCGTTCCAGCTTGGTGTATTCATTAATTAGTAAAAATTTTGTATTTACAATCTTAATTTGTCATGTTCAAGACTCAAATGGAAAAGTAAATCAATGATAATTCCAATATTCAAATCTATTCTTAGGTTCTAACTCTAAACCCTATGGGCGTGTTACCATTCCCAATTAAGGACGGACAGCTCGCCGTCCATCTTGACTCTTGAGTCCCAATGCACGTGGAGTTGTTTTTTCCTCATTTTTTTTACTTTTTGTTGTAACTTCTTTTTCGTATTTGTTTTCATTTTTTTAACGTTTTTTCAGGTTTTTTTGTTTTTTGTAACTTTTTTTCATTTTTTGTAACTTTGTTTTCGTTTTCCTTTTTTTAACCTTTTTTCCGACTTTTTAAGGTTTTTGGTCCTTTTTTCTTTTTTGTAACTTTTTTTTTCTTTTTTTTAACTCTTTTTTTCGTTTTTTTACCGTTTGTTCATTTCGTTTAGTTTTTCGTTTATTTAACGGTTTTTTTCGTTTATGTTTTTTCCAGTTTTAACTCTTTTTTTCGTTTTTCTTACGTTTTTTCCCCGTTTTAGAATTTACTTTTTTTCTCTCTTTTTTAACTTTTTTCTTTGGTTTTAACGTTTTTTCATTTCGTTTTGTGTAACGGTTTCTTTTCGTTTATGTTTTCGTTTTTTGCACATTTTGTTTTCATTTCGTTTTTTGTAACGGCTTTAACATTTTTTTTTTTTAAAAAAAAAATTACTGTTGAAAGTGATTTTATGTTTAATAAATTATTGTAAAAAATAAAAACTACGTTATGAATAAAAAAACAGCTCCTTTAAATCAAACAAAACCTTGCTGACAAAGGTTCACTGCAATCATTATTTTGCTGTGAAGAACATTAAAGGCATTATTAACGACATCTCAACGACTCACGGTATTAATTTTATTTTAATTCAATTTTTATAAATTCTATCTACGTAAATACCTATAAAATGTCCAGCAAAACAAAATAGTTGAACGAAGGTAGCGCCGACACTTGTTTAATGTCGGGTCTCCTATCTTTTTCATGCTCCAGTACTTCAAATTTATTAGGTTGATGTCACCCATACATCATATTGCTTTCTAATTAATAAGATGAATGTTGTTCTTCGTGGTAAGACAACCCTCCTATTGTATTATCATACCTACATCAAGTGTAACAAGTTGAACTTTAAATTTTATTCGGTGAAGGACGTATCCTCTTTAAAATAGTCAATACACTTTTAAAAGTACATTTTAACGTGATATCAGAATATTGATTCACAACACATATTTTGTTAGTTACTTTAATTTAAACATTTCGCTTAAATAGTATAAAAGGTCACTTAGCTTGTTGACTTAGAAGCTCATCATAAGTGTAGAAAGTATTAAATCATTAGTTTCACATTAAGTATAATATAGTAAATCTTAAGCATTATATTTCCACGCCATCTCAAACATCTTTCCTTAATTACATGAGACCCGGCACTCTTCGCTTTCTGGTCAATCCACACATTGATTTTTTGATTTGCCTTCTCAACTAGGGAGCAACCACAACGACAGCCTAGGTGATATTTCCTTGTTACGTAAATACCGAAAATGATCGATAAACCTAATTAAGTTCAAAATCGTCTATTGCTACTAATAAAATGTTTTTAAAAAAACTACAATATTGGGAGGTTTTCAAGAACCCAAAGAGTTGGAATGGAATTGGACAATGTTGGGTTCCGCGATCCCTAGATTGACCTATTTAACAATTTATTTATTTTATAGAAGCTTTGGGGTAATTTTGCACTTATTTCTATTAGCATTCGTGGATGAAAAGAGAAATATGAGATAATAACGTAATTTTGCTGGAGCAGGCGGTGGTTGATTTTCGTTTTCACTTTTTTTTATTGTCGCACCACTTTGGTCAGAAAGTCAAACAGAATGTTTTTTGTAATTAAATCGAGTTGAAAATTTATTGACTTGTTTGTAATTTGCTTCTTTTATTAGAGAGGATGGTTGTATCAAAAATCAAAATAGTATAGAGTTAAATTCAAAAGAGTTCTTAGGTAGATTACAGTAATTGTAGTTTTGTTGTATGTATTAGTTGAGAAATTTGGTTTAAAAGGTGAAACAAATTTTGTTTGAAATGTGAAATGAAGTTTGTCTCCAGATTTTACAAATGGATTATTAGAAACTCATAGAGTTTTGTTTCTATCAAGTTTCACAATTTTTAGAGTAGCTAGCTAGTGATAATAGAATATTTTAGAATAAAGAAGACTTATATGTAAAGAATTATCAGTTCTCATTTGTCTTCTAAGCCCAAGCCTATTAAGTCTTACACTTTGTAACCTCTTTATTTATTGCCTTTCAAATTTGTACTGTTCGATTTGCATTGATGGCTTCCATTTTTCTGGTAGTTATTTTCTGTAACTAACTACATTAAAAATATTTGCTTTAACTGGGTTGGTAACTTAGAGATGTCCTATCCCCAAATCATCTCATGCTACCTCTACGCTCAAAGAGCTAGGATTCATCATCATTTACTCCTTCGGTGAGTCCGTTAGTCCAGTGTGTCGATGTTCGTCCAACTTTTGTTGTTTTGGTATCAGAGGGATGTCCAATGTCATCCACGTCGAATCTTGAAGGTTGCAGTGGAGGTTGACAAGTAAGATCTTTCTCGTTTGATCACCAGTCCTTGGCGACCACAAATATTTCTCGCCTTGTCCTGATAAAGCTTGATGAGACCAACTTCTTGGTTTGGAAGGCCTTGTTCAATCCTATCCTGAGGAGTCATCGTTTGGCATCCCACATTGATGGATCACCTTCCCCAACTCCTGACTTGGTAGAGTTCACAGAGTGATTTGAAAGAGATCAGGTCCTTCTCTCATGGATTAACGCTTCTTTGTTTGTTGGGGCGTTGCCGTACGTGATTGGTGTTCAGACTGTAAGAAAAGCCTAGAGCATTCTATCAAGAAGGTTTGAATCATCTTCTCTAGCGCACACCATGACGCTAAGGAAAAGATTAATGAATATTAGAATAAGTAAGGTGATAGGAGTATGCAAGACTTCCTTCATGAAACAAAAGTAATAAATGATCAACTTTCGACTGCTGGGTCTAAGATCAGTGATGAAGAGATCCAAATGTATAGCCTCAATGGTCTTCCCCAGGGTTATCGCCCTTTGGCCTCCTTTGTTAGGGCTTGAGGAACCCCCATCACAACTAACGAATTACAATCTCTCCCCCTCTATGTGGAGATCAATTTTGGAGATGAAGGTCAAGGAAATTTTCCCATAATAGCCTTTTTAGCCCAATACCAACATAACGGTAACTTAAGATTGAGTTAGAACAAGGGTTCAAATAATAGGAAGAACTTTAAGAAGAACTACAATGGAAATAGACTAGTTTGCCAAATATGTAATAAGCCAGGACATATTGCCTTAAACTATTTCCAATGCTTGAACATGTCATTTGTTGGGAAGCAACCTTTGGAGAAGCTTGCAACAATGGCAGTAGCAAATAACTATGGAAGACACATAGGAGATGACACATGGTATGCAGACACCAGTGCAACCAATCAAATCATACATGATCTTACCAACCTCCAAATTTCTTCTCCATATCATAGCAAGGATACGGTTCAAGTAGGTAATGGTCAAGGTTTGTGCATTAACTCCATTGGCTCCTCCATGGTTAGAAATGGCAAATATATGTTTAAGTTAAAAGATATCCTATACTATCCTCATGCTCCATTTAACTTGTTATCCATCGATTCTTTCTCAAAAGATAATCAATGTTATTTTTGTTTTAATAATAATAATTTCTATATCAAGGACAAGGAAACCAAGAAGATGATGATACAAAACAAGGTTGATGGAGCCTTATATCCCATCAATTTTTATGCTGGAAACATTAAAGCTTCCAGTGCCAGAAAAATCTTAGATGTAGCCATGCATCATTAACTTGGTCATCCTAGTAGTCAAATTCAGAATAGCATGATTCATGATAAAAGTAGGAATGATAACAATAAACCTGTTTGTACTTCTTGTATTGTCTGTAGAAGTTATAAACTTTCTTCTGGCTCATCTAAAAATAAATCTTCTGATGTTTTGAATATTATTCATTATGATGTGTGGGGACCATCTCCCAATGAATTGGTGTTTGATTTCAAATATTATATAATTTTTGTGGATGATTTCATTAGGTATTGTTGGATTTTTCCATTGTTTAAAAAATCTAAATCTGTTGACATTTTTATTCAGTTTAAAACCCTAATAAAAAACTTTCTTGATAGGAAAATTAAAATCTTCAGAAGTGATGAAGGTGGTGAATTTACTTCACACAGATTTACCAATTACCTTAAAGAAAATGGAATAATGCATCAATTAACCTGCCCTCACACCCCTAAACAGAATGGTGTTGCTAAACAAAAACATCCGACATATTGTTGAAATTGGGTTGTTATTATTGCATTTTTCCTCTCTCCCCAGTAGTTTTTGGTTTGAGGCTTTTCATAATAGTGTTTATCTGATTAACAAAATGCCTATAGTCTCAACCAAATCTCTCAATGAACTATTGTTCAGTAAGAAAATTACATTCACCTGCACTCCTTCGGAAGTCTGTGCTTCCCCTAGTTGAAACCATATAACTCAAATAAACTTGAATCTAAATCTAAGGAATGTATTTTTATAGGATACTTTAATCAACATAAAGGTTTTAAGTGCTATGAATAGAGATGTCAATTGAGCCGTATTGGGCCGATCCAACATGACCCAACATGGCCTAGCACAGTTTGACCGTGTCAGTCAACAACACGACATGAATAACTCATGCTATGGGTTGTGCTTGGGCCAACCCTTAGCCAGTTTGTGCCGGCTCGACACGACACAAATGCTAGCACCAAGGTATAAACCGACATAACACAGCCTGGCACATGTGTGTGACCCAAGGCGAGGGGGTGAGGAGGGGGTAGAGTAGGGGTGGTCCGATGGCGGTGGTAGGTAGCAGTGGGGTTGGCAAAGGCAAGTAGGGGCGGTTTGATGGTGGCGATAGGTAGTGGCAGTCCGACGTCATCGCGTCGGGTTGTTGGCATGTTAGGGTTTAGCTGAGAAGAAGAGGGGAAGAAGAGGAGAAGAAGAGGGGAAGAAGAGAAGAAGAAGAGAGAGGTCGATGCAATGTTTGGTAGTGGGTGGCAATGGGTGGGTGGGTGGTGCAACAGTCGACAGGCAATGGGTGAGGGGTGGCGCAATGGTTGCAGACAATGGCAACGGGCGAGGGGTGGCGCAATGGTCGCAGACGATGGCAACGGGCGAGAGGCAGGGGTGCAATGGACGAGAGGCAGGGGTGCAACGGGCAAGGGCCACGTAATGGGTAGGCAAGGTGGGACGCAACCAATGGAAACATTTTTCCATAAATGGGGGAGTTGGGGTTGATTTCCTTTTCATCAACTCCTCCAATCTCAATTCTTCTCATTTCTCAAATCAAAATTTCAATTCCTCTAATCTCAATCTCATTCTCAATTTCTCAAATTTTCTCACTTAATTCATAAATCACAAACAATGACTCACTACTAAGGTTAAAGTTCTGGAGGCTACAAATATTTTCAACAAGACTTTCCTGAAATTGAAGTGACGCCATTAATGGAGACAACTAGAGCTTCAATTTCAATTATGCTGTTAAGGAAGTCTTGGAAAAGAGCTTCCATTTGGTCAAAATACACAATAATGATGAAAACCATGGTAGATGGTACTTCAGAGAAATGAACCTTCTGCAACATCGTATATGTGAAAATAGTAATAAAGATAAAATTATTTAAACCTAACTTTCTTTTACTCCTGAAGGTAGTGTTAGCTTATGGACTTATGATTTTCAAAGGACTAGGGATTTGCATGCTAAATTTATTTGTCTAGAAGATTTACCAATAAGTTTTGGAGGTAATAAATATTTTGATGAATATATTAGTAAAACATATTGTCTACAATATAAACATGTATCTAGAAATATTATTAGGTTAGATATTATGAATTCATTTAATATGCTTAGATTAGAACTTATTAATGTTATAAGTACAATAATGACATGTATAGCATGTACTTCAGATATTTGGTTGGGTAGAATTAAGGATGGGTACATAGCTATAACTGCACATTATATTAATCAAAATTGGATTTTACAAAAAAAATTAATAGGATTTAGAATAATTCAACATCCACATACTGTTGAAACAATTTTTGCAAATATTATGGAAATTTTTGATTTATATGGAATTAGAAATAAAATAGGTAATATAATTTTTGATAATGTAACTAATAATACTGCAATAATACCAATATTTAAAAGTAGATTAAGTCTACCAAATGGTTATAAATTATTTCACCAAAGATGTATGTGTCATATAATTAATATTATTATACAAGCAGGTATAAAAGAAATTGAAATTTATATTGAAAATGTTAGGGATGTTGTAAGTTTTATAACTAATTCAGGAAAGTGATAATAATAATTTGATGAAACATGTGATTCTTTTGAAATACCGCATTAAAAATTCTCTTTAGATGTTCAACATAGGTGGAATTCATTATATTTAATGTTAGAAAGTATATTACCATATGAAATTTCAATAATGTCTATGTATAATAGTCATCATTCTGATAATTATCAAAAATAATTAACTGATGATGATTTTAAAATTGTAAAATGTTTTGTTAAATTTTTAAAACCTTTTTATGATGCAACTATTAGATTATTAGGAATTTATTATTCTATATTTGTCTATGCATTACATCATTTATATGATATTTCATGAATTTTTAATAAATACGAAGATTATCCATTTTTCCATTCAATAGTAAATAGGATGAAATAAAATTTTTTAAAATATTGGAATGAAATCCCACAATTATATACTTTAAGTGCATGCTTAGATTTTAGGTGTAAAATAAGATATGCTAGTAAATTAATTAGGAGAATACAAATGAGTTTAGGTGTAGATTTAGGATTAAATATTAATACAATAGAAGAATAATTAAATAAAATATTTGATTTATATGCACAAAGATATAGATTAAGAATAGAACTTTCTCCTCCATTAATGCCCATAATACCAGAATCAAATGTTGGGCTATTTTCAGATTCTTGGGTATTTTTACAAGATCTAAGATTTGATGGAGATAATCCATCATTATTATCGTACAATTATAATCCTATAGTATCTAGACAAGAATTAATTTCTTTTAATTCAACAAATCACCAATCATTATTATTTACCCAACATTCTAACTTAAATACATTTAATGTTTTAATTGATGGAGGTAACAATAAATAATTTTTCCAATTTTATCATTAATGACAAAAGATTTATTAACAATTCCAGTGTCTTCAGTAGCTTGTAAATACGTTTTTAGCATGAGTGATAACGTGCTTGATGACCGAAGATGCAGTGAGAGCTTGCTCGATTCCGTGAATAAGATCAAGTTGAAGAATTCACAGAACAACTCTCAAACCTGAACATTTCATAATTAAAATATTGTAATTTTTTTCAAAAATGTAATTTAATTTTGTTGTAAATTTTTTTTTAAATGTAATTGTAAATTTGTAATAATGTAAATATAAAATATGTAATTCATTAATAAATAAAAAAATTAATTTAATTATATGCATTGTTGTCTTGTTAAATGCAGTGTTGAATTAAATTTAAATATCGATGATTGAATACTTGAATGTTAAATGTTGTTATTTGTTAATTAAATATTTTTTTTTTAAATTTAATTATTTAAATATTAAATAAATATAAATTAATTAAAAAATCATGTCAGTCAACATTGTACCGTTGACCGCACGAATAGTACTTTTTCAGGTTATACCTAGACTAATCCATTGACTTTGTGAACTGTATCGATATAATATGAATAATACCGTACTAGCACAAAATTACTGACGCAACATGATTGATATCTATAGCTATGAACCTCTCACCAGACATGTTTACATTTCTAGACGTGTGAAATTTTATGATGATGTATTTCCTTATAATGAGATTACTAAGAGAAATATAATGCTAGCAGCAACCCAGTTCAGTACGGTTCCATGCAAAACTGTGGAGACTGGCTGCCAATTCCTGAACAAGACACATATGAAATCAGACAGAATGGCAACAACACTGAGCCAGACTCATTTGAAGTTGCTCCTGCAGCTGAAGGAACACAAGTCAATCACGAAACAATGGAACAAAATGACCCAGAGATTCACGCAAAGGGTGTTAACTCAACTACCAGCTCCCAGATGCATGGAAAGAACATAGAACAGACTCACTTGCAGGAAGAACCTAACGAATTAGCAAGTCAGGAAGACCAAGTGGGCAATAATCAAACTGCAATTGGTGATATTCTGACTCAAAATAATCATCACATGCAGACAAGGTCTAAATCAGGTATATACAGAAAAAAGGTAATGACATCTAAATTCTGCTTTAATTCTGTCACTAACCCCTGTAAGGAACCTAGTAACTACAATCAAGCTTGTAAGGACCAAGCCTGGAGAGAAGCTATAGACTGTGAATTCAATTCACTAATCAAGCAAAACTCTTGGGAACTTGTTCCTCGTCAGAAAGGTATGAACCTGTAAATGAGTTTATAAACTAAAGAAGAATACAGATGGGTCAATTATGAGATTTAAGGCTCGTCTCGTTGCCAAAGGTTATATGCAGCAGCCAGGTATAGACATGCTTGAAACGTTCAGCCCCATATTAAAACATAATACCATTAGAATTATTCTTGCTATAGCCATAAATAAAAAGTGGAGTTTGAGACAATTAGACGTTGAATGTGCCTTTCTCCATAGAGACCTAAAGGAAGATGTCTTTATGGGCCAACCTCTAGGCTATAAAGACAAAAACTTTCCTTTCCTTGTCTGCAGGATGAAAAAGGCCATTTATGGTCTCCACCAAGCACCTAGAGCTTGGTATGATAAGTTCTCTTCAGCTCTAAATGACATTGGCCACACCACGTCTTTCTCTGATGTCTCCCTGTTTGTTTATGCCAATGATGGAATTACAGCCTATATACTTGTGTATGTTGATGATATAATAATTACTGAATCTGACGATGAGTTTATTCAATACACTATTGAATGTCTGAAAAATAACTTTAGCATTAAAGACTTGGGAAATATTTCGTATTTTCTTGGTATATCCATCAACATCACAAATAGCAGGTTGGAAATGAATCAAAGCAATTACATTGAAAAATTGCTTGAACGAGCTGATATGCTGGACTACAAACCAGCAAAAACTCCTGCCACTATCAAGAAAATCAAAGAAGATGGAAAGTTGCTGGATGACCCATCTGAATATAGACAGTTGGTAGGCTCTCTTCAGTACATCACTCTAACCAGGCTTGACATCTCCTTCAGTGTAAATCAGGTCTACCAATTTCTTCAAAAGCCCACTGAAAATCACATAATCGTAGTGAAAAGGATCATTCGTTATCTGAAAGGCACAGTAAATGACTCTTTAATCTATAACACAAGTCCTTTCACCATTACCGCTTTTAGTGATGTTGACTATGCAGGTTCTCATTGTGATCGTTGATCATTTGGGCGGTACTGCGTATTTCTTGGAAGCAACTCAATATCTTGGAGTGCCAAGAAACAGGCCACCGTGACAAGATTCTCAACTGAATCAGAGTATCGTACACTTGCCTCTGCCACTACTGAAATCTTTTGGATTCTCAACTTATTCAGGAAGTTACAAATACCTATTTTTAAGATTCCAAAGATACTTTGTGATAATGCATCAACACTTTCACTCACCTCTAACTTTGTGTTTCATGCCAGAACAAAACGCATAGAAGTTGACTTCCACTACATTCGAGAGAAGGTGACCTGTGGTCAACCAGAGGCTGAGTACATTTTCGTCTCATGACCAAGTGGTAGACATTTTCACAAAGGGACTGCATCTAGGTCGTCTAAATTATCTCAAATCCAAGCTCCACGTCAGAGCATAGCACCTTGTACAGCTTGTGGGCGGGTGCAAAGAATGATCAGCTCTCATTTGTCTTCTATGCCTGAGCCCATTAAGTCTTACACTTTGTAATCTCTTTACTCACTACCCTTCAAATCTATATCGTCCAATTTGCATTGATAATCTTCATTTTTCTGGTAATTATTTTTTATAATTAACTACATTAATAAATATTTACTTTAACTGGGTTGATAACCTAGAAAGATTTCATCCCCAAATCATGTTGTGCTGCTTCTACGCTCAGAAAGCTAAGGTTTGTTGTTATCTACTCCTCCGATGACTCCGTCAGCCTAGTGTGTTGACGTTCGTCTAGCTTTTGCTATTTCTATATTCCTTTTATTTGTGTTGTTACTTGTATCACTTGTTGATTGTGATTATGAATGTATGATTATTCTAGTTAAAATATTAGAGAAGACATAATTATAATGAAAGTTTGAAGGTGAATCCATCGGTCTCGTGATTTTTAATTCTTACATCAAAAATGTTTTCTATTTAAAAATTTTGATGTTCTGTGCTTGTGATTTGCTTGAAGTTTATAATTTATTTTTACCATTTGTTTCGTCATCAAGAAGTACTTTAAAAGACCCAATTAATTTAAGATTTTTCCACGATATATAGACAATGCGTTTATGATGAATCTCGCCAAAAGGTTAAAATGAAATAAAAAATACTTTTAACCCTTATTTGATTTCAACACGGGAGCAAAGATTACGAGATTATATGAACAATCAGTTCAAATTTCATACTTGAAAATAAACATGCATCTTTAGAATGATTTCTTTTGCCTTTCTTATGTTTTTTGTAATTTTTATCATATGTACGCAATGTATTTTGGAATTTGAACTTCGTAAAAGTTCAACGTTTTCTTAATCTAACTGTAAATAATCAAATAAATTTTAATTTTCTTATTGTATTGTAATAATGTTTGACACAAAATAGCATGAAAATACAATACAAAACATTGTGCCCAGGTTAAATCATTGGGCGTCTAAACTCAACATGGGATGAATAGTGTCAAATAGACTTTTTCGAATTTTAATTTTAACTTTACACGAATTTTTATATATCATTATTATTTTATAAATTTTAATATATAATTTTTAATTATATTAATTATTATGTAACTTTAATTACATTTATTTTATTATTTGTAACTTCATCCAATTCTTGAAATTTATTAAAACTCTTTTCAAACGTATTTTAACGTCACATAGCGCGCACGCGCATATATATATATATATATATATAATTAACGTGTACGGTCTCTCATTTTACTCTTGATGCAAAATGCGGAAAAATCAACTTTCTGGTTGATGCGCCTCTGCAACAATTAAGAAAAGATCCATTCGATCTCCTCCCACGACCAATTAAAAAATACACATGTTCTTGAACAGAAGCAGCAAAAGGAGAATTGAGGTTGCTCAATCATTTTTCTAAGAAAATGACAGTTCATCTCGACAAAACTTTGGGCACAGTGGAACCGTCCGATCAAGTTTGTCACATATTGACGATCAATTTTTTTTTGGCGATCACATATTGACGATCTGTTCGAATGGTACTACTCTCACATGATAGAGCGTCGATATGTTGATCGAGTTTATCGTAAATTATTCTCCATGTCATACTTCAATTTTAAAGTAGGGAGAGCGAAAGATACGCAGGGAGTTTGTTGTTCACTCGGCATCGCTGTCAGCGTCTCAGAGGTTCTGTAGGTTGAAATTTTATTTATTATATATTAATTTTTTATAAACTTTTACGTCATTTAATACACCCTATCATCGTAAACTTTATAATCATTATTACACAGATTTTTATATTTAAATTTTTGCGTTA
>JAMKPZ010006225.1:0-10443 GCA_024699675.1 Amphibolis antarctica | reverse complement strand
TTTGATGTTGTATTTTACTTTTTGACTTTCTTAAAACACCTAAAGTTAAGAATGTTAAGTGTAATTATCTATTGTTTTAAGTGTACTTATGTAGTGTTTTAATTTTGAATTATATGTCCCCATTGTTGTCATTATTCAACAAAGTATTGCGGTTAGAGAATAATTGTAAGCATTCATATAGATAAAATTAATAAATCCACCTTTCATTGAAAAGCTAAATAAGATAAAAATACCCTTGAATTACAAATCACTCAGTTATATAAACAAACGTTCCAATCACTTAGTATTACAATTCAATAAGAAATCAGAAAAATACAAGTTATCCTTAATTTCTCCTCCAATTTTGAATAGTTCTGATTATAGTTTCTGAAATCTGTCGACCAATTTATTCTCCTAATTGTGTAATATACACAACTTCTACAGGAGATAATAAATCTTGTTCTGTCGGCATATGTGGCTATTCACTTGTTGATGATTGGTGTATGTCTGTAACTAGTGCATGAGAAATGAATTTCTTATATTCAGCAACTGTAAAAGATTTTGTCCTGAAGGATTTTCTAGGCCAGTGATTCACATCATATCATGTTCCCGATATCAACTTCACAAGACTGATTCCATAAAATAATTTTGAATGTCTGTGTTGTATGAAATCCAAAAATAGTGTGCACTAATTTAGTTTTATTTTCTGCATCATAGCATATGTAGCATATAAACAAATTTTGTCAATATGTTCAACATGCCCTTTCTTCTGAAAAATCTGTGCTTGCAGAATTTTAGCTATAAATTTGGCCTTTCCATTAAGATGTTCAAGATACTGTAAGTTCCCATGCGAATGAAGGGTTCTTGCTATCGAATTGATATTCCAATCGAGCAAGTTCAAAGATGTTCTACCTAAATGTAGACCCTCATTTGTCAATTTCAGAGTATCATATACCAACTGAGGAGTGATTTCAAAAACAGTCTTATCTATATTGCTAAATAATCTATCTTCCTCAATATGCAAGTTAGCATAAAAAGCACTTATCACTTCTCTAAATACATTTAACTTGCAGTGTGTTGGTATAATATCTAGTAGACCTTGAAAGTTTAAGAGATCTTTAATCTCTTGTAAACCTTTAAAATTTACTGGTCTTTCGTACAATATTTCATAATTCAAAATTTTTTTATAATTGTCCAGACATTCCTGATTTTGAAAATATACATTGTCTACTGTCATACCTTCCTCAGGAAATGAATGAGAAGTGTTTGGCAAATCTTCAACATTCTTTGTCTGTGACTGATATACAACCAATCCCAACTAATATTCATTGTGCACCTTTGAAGTCTGTTCTTCGTGATTTACATGCTCTTCTTCAGCTTGGACATCAATGGATTCTTGTATGCGTTGTTCAGTTGAGATTGTTGGAGGACTGTAATGTTCTTCCATTACTACTAAAATTTGATGTTGTGGAGCTTCCTCTATGCTACTTTCAATGCTCAACCGTTCTGAAGTTAACGGTTGTGGATGAATGACTGTAGTGTTGTTAGGCTTTGGAGCGGGCTTCTTGTGTCTCCTTTCAGCAGCTCTAGAACACTCTCCTATTTCAAACGTACTGAACAGTGTTATGGAATCAACAAAATCTTTTAACACCTTTCGCTCAACACACCTGATATTGTGTAGTTTTTGTCCTTTTGACCGTAACCATAGTCGCAAGTTCTCTCTTTCTACAATGTCAACTTCCTCTACAATAACTTCAAAGACGTCGGCAGAGAAGTCATACCTGGACTTCAATAGCTCTATCTCCTCCTCGACTTTGTCAATTTTGACCTGCCATGTATGCGGGAGTACCGGTGGAACTGCAATGTTCTTCCTGTGTACCATTGCTACATTAGTGACAGTGAAGCTTCTTCTCCAAGTAATGCAGGATGCACTTACTCTTGCTCAGGAAGACTAGGGTACAGGGGATTACGAATTTAACCTTTATATATGCTTACAAATTAGGGGTTAAAATTGTCAGATTTTTATAATCAAATCTTACCGTAAAGATATTTACTATTCAATACTACAACTTATTTGAAAGACCGGACGATTGTATTAAACAACCGACGTTATATGTTAAAAGATTGAACGATTGTATTAAAAGATCGGCGTTTTAACATTCACATGTGACTTTTTAAGTTAGGCGCATGCGTTGTACAGTGTAGACGTGAACTTAATATTCGAAGGGGTATAGTTTACATATCACGTGAAATTTAAAGTTCACATGTGGTAAGAGAATCGATGTTTTATGGTAAACGGCCGGACGATTGTATTAAAATACCGGCGTTTTAACATTCACACGTGAATTTTTAAGTTAGGCGCGTGCTTTGTACAGTGTGGACATGAACTTAATATTCGAAGGAGTATAGTTTACATGTCACGTGAAATTTGAAGTTCTCATGTGATGAGAGAATCGGCGTTTTATGGTAAACGACCGAACGATTGTATTAAAAGACCGGCGTTTTAACATTCACATGTGACTTTTTAAGTTAGGTGCATGCTTTGTAAAGTACATGTGGTGTGTGAGTAGTAGTTAGGTGTTTTACGTGTATCTCACTGAGACTATTATGTTTTGATGATGAATACTTAATTAATGTTTAATCATGATGTGATGGTAATTTAACAGTCGTAATTATATTTGAAAATTATCTATTTACTTATTACTTCAACGTACTGGACATATTATTTCAATTAATTCTAAATTATTTAAAACTATACCCATTCGATCCAACTTAAGTGTTTTTAATTATTTCATCAAAATCATTTTTAATTCAAATCGAATTAATTGAAACAAAATTCCACCAAAAAATTGTAAGCTAGTAGATAACATATGTTCAATATTTAGAATACTTCGGCGTGATATTCGAATATGTAGTTACTTAAATAAGTGTTATATATGAATATAGTTCGTGAAAAATCAGAGCAGAATGTCACGTGAAATATTAAGTTCACACGTGATGAGAAAATTGACATTTTATGGTAAACAGCCGGACGATTGTATTAAAAGACCAATGTTTTAACATTCACACATGACTTTTGGTAGTAGGGATATTAAAACGCCGATCTTTTAATATAATCTTCCGGTCTTTTAACACAAAACGCTGATTCTCTCATCACGTGAAGTACATGTCACAACTTTAGTTAAGGAGTAAACATATTATTGAATAGCAAATATCTTTATGGTAAGATCCAATTATAAAAATCTGACAACTTTAACCCTCAATTTCTAAGCATATATAAGGCTTAAATTCATAATGCCCTGTGCCCTAGTCTTCCCAACAATTGTGTGGTGCATTACTTGGAGAAGAAGGTTCAGTGACAGTAACGTAGCAATGACACGCGGGAAGAAGACCATTTCAGTTCCATCGCTACTTCCACGTACATGGCAGGTCAAAATCGACAAGGTTGAGAAAGAGATACAGCTGTTGAAGTCAAGGTATGACTTCTCTCTGGAGGTTTTTGAAGTTATTGTTGAGGAGAAGAAAAATGTAGAAAGAGAAAACTGGCGCCTACGATTATAGTCACAGGGAGAAAGAATACACAATATCAAGTGTGCTAAGCGGTATGTCTTACAATCATTTGCTGATTCAATGACACCGCTCAATGCATTTGAAATTGGGCAGTCTTCAAGACCTGCTGAAAGAAGACAATCGAAGCCCGTTCTAAAGCCAAAGAAGACTAAATCCATCCATCCACAGCCATCAACTTCAGAACGGTTCACCCCTAAAAGTAGGGTTGAAGAGTTTGAAGATTGGTTTAAAGCCACTACTACACAGAAACAAGTTGAAGTGGTCAGTTCAGATAGCTAGAGTAGTAGTTCAAAGTCTGCTAGCAGTGAGGCTGAAAATGAAAGTCTGTGGATAGGTAAAACATTTTTGTCATCTTTTGAATTGAGTTGTTTTCAAAAGGTGCTTCATAATTTTGAGAAAAGAGAAATGACTATTTCAAAGTCATCTCTGTATATAGTTGATGCAATTCCAGCAATTTTGTCAAGTTTTGTTATGCATGACTTATGTGTCAAGAATGTGTTTAAAGGCACATCATCATTCAGTTTGATAAATAAAAGGAATGATGTTACAGAGTTTATTTTGAAAAATACAAGGCATGATAGATTTCGAGCTTTTGCTGAAATGCAAAAGTATATCGATAGGAAAGAAAGACTCCCATGAATTTATATTCAATTAATGAGGCAATGGGAGGAAGAAGATGCTCTGGTAATGAATATTCCACCACAGTATGAAAAGTATACCGGAATGAATGATGAATCAAATGGTATACTTACAGTTGTTGCTAAAACAATTTTTACAGAGATAGACAGTTCTCCAATAGATCGGACGGACAGCATTGAAGACATTTTAAAAAATTTAAAATCACAGTAGGCATGATCTGTCTCTGTGGAAGAAAAACAACAACTTTCTGACACAAGTGATAATCAGACATTGGGTGAATATTTGCAGAGCATCAAGAAAATAAAAATTGATGCAACTGTTCGAAGTGATGCACAGGAACAGGTTGAAGAATCAGTTTCTGAGCATGTGTCACTTATTGAACAAACTATGGAGGAAGCTACAAAACATCAACTTTCAGATTTAATGGAAGAGCATTACAGTCCTCCAACAATCTCTACTCAACAAACCATAGAAGAATCTCTTGATTTACAAGCTGAAGAGGAGTATGTAAATCAACAACAAGAGACTTCAGAGGTGCAAAATGAAGATAAGTTGAGATTGGTTATGTTTCAGTCACAAACAGAGAATGTTGAAGATTTTGCCAAGCACTTCTCATTCATTTCCTGAGGAAGGTATGACAGTAGACAATCTATATTTTAGAAATCAGGAATGTTTGGACAATTTTAATAAACTTTTGAATTATGAGATACTGTACGAAAAACCAGTAAATTTCAAAGATTTACAAGAAATTAAAGATCTTTTGAACTTTCAAAGTCTGCTAGATATTATACCAACAAACTGCAAGTTAAATGTATTTAGAGAAGTGATAGCTGCTTTTTATGCTAACTTGCATGTTGAGGAAGACAGATTATTTCCCAACATAGATAACACTATTTTTGAAATCACTCCTCAGTTGGTATATGATACTCTGAAATTGACAAATGAGGGTGTACAATTAGATACATCTTTAAACTTGCTAGAGTGGAACATCAGTTCGATAGCAAGAACCCCTCATTCACATGGGAAATTACAGTGTCTTGATGAACTGAATGGAAAAACCAGATTTGTAGCAAAAATTCTGCAAGCACACATTTTTCAAAAGACAAGACATCATGAACATATCTAGAGAATTTGTTTATATGCCACATATGCTGTGATGCAGAAAATAAAACTGAATTGGTGCACACTATTTTTGGATTCCATACAGCACACACATTCAAAATTATTTTATGGAATCAGTCTTGTGAAGTTGATATTGGAGACAAGATATGATGTGAATCACTAGCCTAGAAAATCCTTCAAGACAAAATCTTTTACAGTTGCTGAATATAAGAAATTCATTTCTCATGCACTAATTTCAGACATACACCAACCATCAACAAGTGAACAGGCATATATGTCGACTGGACAAGATTTGTTATCTCCTGCAGAAGTTGCGTATATTACACAATTAGAAGAATAAATTGGTCAACAGATTTCAGAAACTATAATAAGTTCTGTTCAAAATCGAAGGAGAAATCAAGGATAACTTGTACTTTTCTGATTTCTTGTTGAATTGTAATTGAATGGTATGTTTATCCAAATTAACTTTTCAGTATAAGTGATTCAATTGTAATGCAAGGGTATTGTTTGTATAAGTGATTGAATTGATATTTCAAGTGATTGAGTTGTTTGTATAAGTGATTTAATTATTATTTCAAGTGATTGATTTATTTGAATAAGTGATTTAATTTTACCTGACTGAATGCTTCCATTTATTCTCTAATCCCAATACTCTGTTAAATAATCACAAAAAGGGGGACATATACTGTTTGGAATTAGAGCAATAGATAACTACACTTAAAATAATACATAATTACACTTAACATTCTTAACTTTAGGTGTTTCAAGACCGTGAAAAAGTAAAATACAACATCAACTTAATTGAAATTTTAAAATTGAAAAGGAAAATAATAGATAACTACAACATAAACAAAATTTGGTGATCATCAACATAGTCCACGTTAAGTGTTTTAAATATTTAAGTTAATGCTAAATTAATTAGCACTCGAATGTTCGATTAAGTGTTATAAATATTTAACTTAGTAAATTAAATATGTTTAATATTTAGAACAGTTCGAACAACTAATGTGAATGGATATAGTTAGTTAAATAACTGCTACATATGCATATAGTTCATGAAATATCACCGTAGAATGTCAAGTGAACTTTTAAGTTCACACGTGAAGAGAGAATCGGCATTTTATGGTAAATGGCCGAATGATTGTATTAAAAGACCGACATTTTAACATTCACATGTGACATTTTAAGTTAGGCGTGTGCGTTGCACAGTGTAGCCGTCAACTTAATATTTGAAGGGGTATAGTTTAGATGTCACGTGAACTTTTAAGTTTACACGTGATGAGAGAATCAGCGTTTTATGGTAAACGACTGGACGATTGTATTAAAAGACCGGCGTTTTAACATTCACACGTGACTTTTTAAGTTAGTCGCATGCGTTGTACATTGTGGCCGTCAACTTAATATTCAAAGGGGTATAGTTTAGATGTCATGTGAACTTTTAAGTTCACACGTGATGAGAGAATCGGCATTTTATGGTAAACGGTCGGACGATTGTATTAAAAGACCAGTGTTTTAACATTCACACGTGACTTTTTAAGTTAATCACGTGTGTTGTACATTGTGGCCATCAACTTAATATTCGAAAGGGTATAGTTTAGATGTCACGTGCAATTTTTAGTTCACATGTGATGAAAGATTCGGTATTTTATGGTAAACGACCGAACAATTGTATTAAAAGACCGACGTTTTAAATATTTATGTTAATGCTAAATTAATTAGCACTCTAATGTTCGATTAAGTGTTGTAAATATTTAACTTAGTAGATTAAATATGTTTAATATTTAGAACAGTTCGAAAAACTAATGTGAATGGATATAGTTAGTTAAATAACTGCTACATATGCATATAGTTCATGAAATATCACCGTAGAATGTCACGTGAACTTTTAAGTTCACACGTGATGAGAGAATCGACATTTTATGGTAAACGGTCGGACGATTGTATTAAAAGACCGCTGTTTTAACATTCACACGTAACTTTTTAAGTTAGTTACGTGCGTTGTATAGTGTGGCCGTCAACTTAATATTCGAAGGGGTATAGTTTAGATGTCACGTGAAATTTTAAGTTTACACGTGATGAGAGAATCGTCATTTTATGGTAAATGGCCAGACGATTACATTAAAAGACTGGCGTTGTACATTGTAGCCGTCAACTTAATATTCAAAGGGTTATAGTTTAGATGTCACGTGAATTTTTAAGTTCACACGTGATGAAAGAATCAGCGTTTTATGGTAAACGGCCAGACAATTGTATTAAAAGACCGGCGTTTTAACATTCACACGTGAGTTTTTAAGTTAGGCGCGTGCGTTGTATAGTGTGGCCGTCAACTTAATATTCGAAGTGTATAGTTTAGATGTCACGTGTAATTTTTAGTTCACATGTGATGAGAGATTCGGCGTTTTATAGTAAACGGCTAGACGATTGTATTAAAAGACCGGCATTTTAAATATTTAAGTTAATATTAAATTAATTAGGACTCGAATGTTCGATTAAGTGTTGTAAATATTTAACTTAGTACAGTATTAAATATGTTTAATATTTAGAACAGTTCAGAGAACAAATGTGAATAGATATAGTTAGTTAAATAACTGCTACATATGAATATAGTTCGTGAAATATCACCGTAGAATGTTACGTGAACTTTTAAGTTCACACGTGATGAGAGAATCAGCGTTTTATGGTAAACGGTCGGACGATTGTATTAAAAGACCGGCATTTTAACATTCACACGTCAATTTTTAAATTAGTCGCGTGCGTTATACAGTGTGGTCGTCAACTTAATATTTGAAGAGCAATAGTTTAGATGTCACGTGCAATTTTAAGTTTACACGTGATGAGAGAATCAGTGTTTTATGGTAAACGGTCGGACGATTGTATTAAAAGACCGGCATTTTAACAATCACACGTAGAAGTTACGGAAGTATCGTTTATACATGGGTCTGTAAATGGTACTTTCGTCTGTCGCTACTTTATTTTTACGGTACTTCCGCCTTATTTAAACGTTGGAAAACCACTTTATAGTTTTCTACAACGATAGCAGGGTTACTCTTGAAGCTTTATGTCAATCTGTGTGCAGTAAACGTACTTCAATGATAACAATAAGTTTTGTTATAGAACGTTAACATTAAATTTTTCATCAAAATAGTAACGATAATTAATCAGAGAACATTTTTCGTAACAATCTCCACATTTTTTATGACTATAAAACTAAACATATATATTAAAAACATATATGTCACCAAACACAAGTCCTGAACGAATTTCATTATTTCAATATATTACATTAGTTTATTTGACTAAAACAGTTACATGTAATGTAAGCATGCTTGTGTCATACTCCTCTTCAGGCATCATCTTCCCTATTTTATTGACGACTACCTGCATTGGGGCAAGTAGTTATGTAATGACCTAGTTCCCCACACCCATGATATATCCTTCTCTTTTTATAAGTGTTAATTTCTTCAATAAAAGCTTTTAGCCGTTGAGAATGGGCAGGTCTTCCTTTGGTTTTTCTTGATGTAGATGAATCATTCACCACAAAACCAGTTAGTAAATCAACTGTAGTAGGGTTATTTCCACTTTGATCATCTTATGTATACTGCACACGTAATGCACCGGTTCTCTTCAACAAATCATCAAAAGTTGATTTCACTAATGCATACTGTTCTGTTGAAGTGAAAGCAGTGTCCACCAATTTGAATGCACTAGACCATAAGTCTCATCTCATGAGAGGAGTAAACCTGTGACAAATACAAAAAGATGTTTCATCAACATCAATTGTGAAAATAAAATTCTTTGATGAATATAATAAGCATACCTGTTAATATGATCTGGTGGTCTACCAATAGTGCTACTGTGGTATATGCAGTAAATAGTCCATCTATGCAATATATATTTGCTTGGTACATGAGTGATCTGTTTCTTCCATAATACAGAAAAGATATGATGACAAAGAAGACCTTCATTTTCAAATTTCTTACATGAATAACATACATCATAATTGGTCTTCATATTCAAACTGACTATTTTAGGTTTTGTTGACATCATTGGATTCCAAACTTCAAAACAATATTGCATACCTACTTTGCATATTTTTTTATTAAGATACGTCAATCCTTTTCTCATTTTATCTTGGAATACAGAAAAAATTTTCCTTGTATAACTTGCAGACACCTGAATTTCAATTAAGGTAGAAAACAAAAGTGTCAGCTTTGTTGTCAAAGTAATTAAGTCTTCATGTTCCTCGGATTGACGTCTTGCTTTCAATGCTCTATCATATTGGAAAACAAATTTTGAAAAAGGAGTATGAGAATACACATACCCATCAAAAAATGAATTTACGCTATCAAACCTTTGACTTGTGGTCATGCCTGCCATAAATATATCTTTCATATAGCATAGAACCTAATGCTGTCGGATGGTATATATGTAATTCAGCCAAGAGTTACCATGCAGTGTTGGATATTTAACTGTCAATAATTCCCACTCCTTTTCAAACTCTTCAGGAGTGGTTGCACCATATATACATTTATTGTAATCAACCTTAAAGTTGACATCAATGCACATCTCTAGGACATGACTAATGGCATTTCGCTCAATATGCCAAGAACAATAACGATGTACAGAATCTGGAAAAACTTCAGGAATAACTACACACATTATATGATCTTGATCTGTAATAATGGCCTTTGGATTCTTGCCATACATGCAAGTTTGAAATGTACTAAACAACCAATGAAATGTTTCTTTTGTCTCATCTACTAGTGAAGCACACCCAAACAATGTGGACTGCTTGTGGTGATTTACTCTAGTAAATGGTGCAAAAGACATGTTGAAATTATTGGTCGTATAAGTGGTGTCAAAAACAACCACATCTCCAAACTTCATATATGCTTTACGAGCCCTTCCATCAGCCCAAAAGACACTTCTGATTGTATGATCTTCATCTAATTCAAAACAGAAGAAATAATTTGGATCCTTATGACTTTGTTGCTGAAAATACTGTACTACCGTCATACATTCCTTACCCATATTATTCTTTCGCCTAGTCCTGTTAAGGTGAATAACTTGATCAGGACCAATATTTTGCTGTGACATATTTGAAAGAACATTTGCCGCTTTGGAAGGTTGAAT
>JAMKPZ010006224.1:0-10533 GCA_024699675.1 Amphibolis antarctica | reverse complement strand
ATATAAAAATATCTAAACTATCGTTCATCCACATATAAGGTTCGGTGTAATTCAAATCTCACAGGAGAAACCACATACAACGTGATTCCTACATGAAATGATTGGAACTATCACCGTTGTGCACCTTCCCTTGAATGGACGTCCTCTTCCTAGCACTGGTTGTAGGTGTGGCGCCTGCCTCCTGAACTCCTCTCCTCCACTTTCTCCTCGAGGTGGAAGCAGCCCAGATGAAGATGGGTTGAGGCGAGGTCACCAACACTGCACCCGCGTGGAGAAACGGCTCCAAGCTCACGGACGGATGGCACTTTTCGTTGCAGCCCTAGCTTCGTTCCTTCTCAGTTTTGTGGAGAGGAAAGAAACTATCGTGCTTTCAGTTTCGTGTAGAAAGAAAAATGATGAATGAATTTAACTAGACCACGGATTGTAGGTTTTCAACCATTTGATAAGCACGTAAGATATCTTAGAACTCATATTTTTTGGGTAGCAAAGAATGGGATCCAACTTGAATATGTATGGCAATTTCAAATTATATAACAAATATTTTTTTTAAGAAGATACCACAGGTCTTTGGGCCACGGTTAGATGGTAATAACAGGGTCTAAAACTTTAGAATTATTAAAGGATGGAAGGATTCTTCGAAAACACCAAAGGACGGGTTACTGTGTTTTTCGTTATCAGAATTGATGAACATAACACATCTACCTAGGTATGAAATGCAGAACTACATCAGATGCAATAAAAGAAATAAGATGAGAATCAAAGTTTTCCTAATAAATTGTTGCATCAAAAGAAATCCAGAAGGGGTGCATTTGATACATACTTCTTAAGAACATATTAGGTTTATTTTAATATCCTAACTATTTAAGTTAAACCAAACCCTTAAGTATCTTACAACACACAATTGTATTTGATATTGACTTAATTAATGTCGGAACAAATGAAAACAAAATTAATGTTGGAACAAAACATTGATTTTGGTGGTTGTACTGGTTAAGGTTGGGATATGTAAGGAAACATCATTATTTAGGACATTTGAAAGAGAAACTATACCATAGGAGATCTGTTGGAAGTAATGTTGCTTGACTTCGTAATTTTGTAAATATTTGTTCAAGAAATTTGATTTATCAAAATGTTTTCCACTTTTCCTAAAGGTATTCTTATGAATTTATCTGCTAGCTGAATCACTGTTCTCGTAGGTTTGATATTATCCAATTTTAACTTCTTATAAACAAAACTAGGCATGACATTGATTTCAACCCCTAAGTCTATTAACACTGTATTAAAAAAACAATCCCCTATATAGCAAGAAAGAAACAGAACAATCCCCTAAGTCTATTAACATTGATTCCATACCCTAAGTCTAAATAGAACTTCTCTTTGTCTTTACTTCTGATCCACCAGGTTGTCAATCTGGCAGACCTTCCTTTTAACCTTGCAGTGAGATTTTGGGGCGTCAATCCATAATTACACCAAAGAACAGAGGAGGAAGCAGCCGACGCCAAGAGTCTCTCCTTCAAGGATATGCTTAGGTTGAGAAAAAAATAGCAAATACACTACACGAATGATTGGAGAAGAGGAGGTCGTCAATCTCCTCTTGGAAGAGATGAGTGGGTAGAGGATAGAAGATGGAGAGGATGGAAAATGCTCTATAAATGGTGGATGAAGGAAGGAGGGGGGCCTAGTTCCAAGGCTACGGGACTGTTTTATAGATGAGAGGATTGGCAGTTTACAAGTTGATAGTTAACAAGGTCATGGTGCACATCTGGACATGTGAGATCATCCCATGCAATCCACTACTTTAGCCTATTCGTCCATGTTCTTCATGGTTGAGCTGTAGCTGAATTAATATTTAATTCTACTTTGTTACATAATTCCTGTAGTTACTTATCGAATTTCCCTACAAATACTTAAGAAATACCTTTCGTGAAACGCATCATATTACAGGAGAAATAATTCATAACATTTAGATCTTAACTGTAATTGCAATTGCTTTAATATCAATGAAATTCATTGCATAGAACAAACAGGGTACAGGTCTGAGAGTAAACCAGTTTACCCTCGCATAAGTTTATGGGTAAACCCCTAACGCTCACAGTATGGTCCGAGGGTAAATAGCTTAACCCACGGATAAGTCTGTGGGTAAACAACTTAACCCTCGGACTTGCATTTAAGCATAAATCACGAATTTTTCTCTACATATTAATCATTCTATTAGCAACCTAAAGAGTCTTCCTTTCTCAATAAGTAATAAACATAAACATAATTAAAGACTCAAAATGTAATTCATGCATCATTAACGTGAATAATTGTGTATACTACTCAAAAGTATAGTTAACCTTGTAATCGTCATAATTCAATGCAGAATGCAAATAAAACTCATTAAAATACATGAATTAATATCAATAAAATACACACTTTTGAGTCTGAACATGTGGCTAAACAGGACACAAAGGTCAAAAGGTTTAAGCTAGACGAGACATTGAGGGTGTAACATCTAGGCAAATTGGAGCTTCGGCCATACCCGACGTAGGAGGCATCACGTTCAAGCTAGACCAGACGCAGGTGGTGTCAGGTTTAGGTCAAACTATCCGCTTGGCTTGTCCAGTTTATGCTAAACAGGACAGTCTATCTAGGGTTGTTGTATGGGATTGTAACCCTATAAATAGGCTCGTTTGTAATAGACATGTATGCAGTGGCGCCGTAACAATAGATTACAAAGAGCACTAGCACCCATGGAGTAGGCAATTGCCAAACCCTGTAAAAACCCTTGTGTTTGATTGTTTTCCTTCTTCCTCCTCATTCCTTGTCTTCATCGGTGAGTTGATTGTTCCTTGAGAGATATTTCTATGTTCGGGTTGACTTGATGAATAAAATAGTAAGATGTATTAGATTAAAAGAAAATCCATCACTGTAATACCCTTCTAGTGATGAATCTTGTGTTCTTCACAAAAGAAAGTTGAATCTACCAGTAAAGGATATCTATAGTGACAAACAAAATATCTGTCACTATATTGTTAACAAAGTTGCCACTATAGTTTCTTTTAGTGAATGACAAATTAAATAAGTCTACTTATTTTTTTGGTACGATCGAAGAACTATTTTTATTTATAAATTTTATTTTATTTTTTTCTCAATATTATTTTTGTACTTATTTAAATATTTATATAAATATATAAATATATATTTTTATTCTTTTCGTTATATTATTTTTATATATTTTATTTTATTTTATTTATATTTTTAGTTTATATAAATATTTTTAATTAATTTAAATTTCATCTATTTATTATTTTTTAATATATTATTATTATTATTATTATTATTATACATAGAATTGGTCACCATGGCAAAGGAGTTTGTTGGTGATATATATTCAAATAGATACATACAAGTGGAGAATATCATGCATGTAATACCTTACGTCAATATTTTTAATATATATGAAAATATATATGTGCCGTTCCGCTCAATGGAAAAAAGAAAAAGAAATGCTAATTAATGGAGATATTAATTTTTGGAGACGTAAAATTTTTGCAATTAATGCAATTATGAGTTCTTTAATTTGAATATATTGTACGTACACATGCAACAAATTCAATGACAGCAAGGCTTGTTTTTTGTAAACATATATGCGTTGGAGGAAACATTCAATTGTTGTACTTAATTAGTCAAATGAAACTAGCTAGGTACGTGGTGAAAGATCGTTGAGAAACTTGCGGGATTGTTACACATACATTTCGGTTCATATAAAATATGATGTAGGTTGAAGACTAGGGCATCATTAATTATTCCAAAATTGGGTGACCTTTTAGCATTGTGTTGCAATTAAGTTGTAAGATGGGAGTGATCAGGAAGGCACTCCCATTGCTCCTCTGCGTTGCCCTTCTCTTCGCCGACGACGTGAGCGGAAGGCAACGTCGCCATGCAGTTGAGAGAGAGGTTCCGGATCTGAGAAGCCAACTGGAATCCATAAGGATGAACAGCATCAAAACTATCCGGGTACGTACTGCTATTTTCCCACTTTAATTCACTTTTGATAATATATATGGAAATAATTAAGATCGATGTAATTCACTACTGTGTTTATATACACACATATATTTGTATGCTACAGTTTGCAAATGGCGATGTATACGACTGCGTCGACATCTTCAAACAGCCTGCCTTTCTTCACCCAAAGCTCAAGGACCACAAACTGCAGGTTCATAGCTTCACTGATCGACCACTTATTAACTGCACACCTTGGCTGGCAACATATATAAATTAATTAATCTTTTACTCTCATATTGATGATCGTGCCAGAGATATATATATATATATGTATGTATATATCAGTCGTTGTTGTGATGCATAATGTATATATATATGTTGCATGCAGATGAGGCCCTCGGTGTTCCCAGCTGGTCCGTCGTCGACGACCGGCGAAGAAGACGTGGGCGGACTCTTCTCTGATGCTACGACGTCGTCGGAAGATGAGTGCCCTCAAGGGTCGGTGCCCATCCATAGGCTCGACTTGGACGCCATGGCTGGAGACACACTTGTGTTTGGCTCGAAGGACACCGGTGACGGAAAGGCTGACAATTGGTATAGCAGATTCGTAAGTCTTCGATCCATCACCATGGCTAGGAATGCACACGTTGATCGTTGTAGTATAATCTCTATACCATTAATTTATACTATATATATATATTTGAAAACTTTTATATTTATTTTACATTTACGTACGTTATCAATTTTAATACATGAACTTGCAACGTGATCGATGTTAGTGGGCAACGACACGTGCGTTTGGAGCGCTCTATGGCAGTGGAGCAGCCATCAACACATATGCAGTGCCTAACGTTGGACCTATCGACAATAGTGCAGCTGTGATGTGGGTCACGAGAGACGACATCGGCGTCAGTCTCAAGACTGGTTGGCAAGTAAGTAATTAATCACCAATTCAATCATATGTGCAATATATATATATATATATATTGATTGTTGAGATGGACGAGTGCTTGGGTCAACATAGACGCACCTAGATGCTCCTCTAGAATCAAGCATATATATCTGCTTGCATGAATTGAAATCCAGGAGTAATCTGCACGTGCAGGTGAAGCCTCAGTTGTACAACGATACCCAGACAAGGTTGTTCGCTGAGTGGACGGTGAGTCTACTTGTTGTCTTCTTTTTCTTCTTCTTTATCTTAACCAAAGCCTGTATACTTAATATACGTGTATATATACATTAACATATATGAGTGTTACGTTCCATAGATCCTCTGATTGATTTGATGTTGTTTACATATGTATTAATGATCAATTAGGTGGACAACGACAGAACATTTTGTACGAACACCGCATGTGCAGGATTTGTAGTGATCAATCCAAAACCTACGCTTGGCATGGTCCTCAAGCCACTTTCGACCTACATGGGTCAACAATATGTTGCTAGGGTTTACATATACAGGGTATGTATGATTTGAATGTTTGATTCACTTCCTCTGATGCTCACCTTTTTCTTGATCATTCAAACTTTGGCTTGCAACTAGCAATAGGGAATTAATATTAATTGATTGAACTGGTGATTTTATTTTATTTTGTTGATCATGTTGTTTATTTTCATGGGTGCTTGAATATCGAAGGACCCAGAAACGGGTCACTGGTGGTTGGGCGAGGGGTTGAGTCGAACGCTCATAGGTTACTGGCCGAAGGTGGTGCTCAACAATGTAGAGAACGCAACTCGAGTAGACTTCGGGGGCTTCGTCAACTGTGCACCCAATAAGAGGTGCCCTCCAATCGGCAATGGTGTCGTCCCTGGTGCCATCCGTCAAGGTGTTGATCGTGCCTGCTTCATCACGGAGGTCCAATACTATAACAAATACGGCGGCTCCTTCTACTTCACCAAAGGCCAAACAGCCAAGTATGTGAGTGACACCTCCTTCAGCAACGTTGGTGATTTCCAGTACGACGGCCACAACTTCACCTTTGGTGGACCCGGTTATTGATTCTTTATTCTCTGGCTGCTTATATATATACACATAAATTACTTATATAGTTTCTTCCTGCATTTGTCAATAAATCAACTATCTATCAATCAAGCTTTCTACATAATTAGAGTAAGATTTTTCTTGCACTATTTGTAGCTTTTGCTCTCGATCAATTTGTGTACGTACTTTTTATTCTTGATTCTTTTATTTCCCCTTTTTCCATCTTTGCTTGCGCAGCACAGATCACTCAACCCAAGCTAAATGTAACCATGGTCGTATTTATGCTATAAAATTCATAATTTTAACCGTGGGCTCATTATACTGAAGGCTAAGATAGGCTAAGTCATAGGCCCAACAATCACTCGCTTGTGGTGGAAGTCAAGTTAAGGCCGAATCGCACTTAAAGTGATGAGCCAAGTTATACTTAAATGGCTACGTAGTGCTGCTTACTACTTATAAGGAAGTATTAAGTTCTCACTATCAGTTTTAGCTTTTGGTATAATAGTAACATCTGATCCTAACATCTAATAATTAGACCAACTTGTTGACAATGAGATTAAGTTTCCAACGGTACGATGTTAGACCGAAAATAGTTTTCAATTTGACCAAAAAATTATAAGTGTACATCAAGACAATAAAATTAAAACTATCATTAATATAATTTATTCCTTTATCATTAATTTTTGGTTTAATTTACGGTTTAGAAGAAATAATTCTAAGTATGACCAAACGTTCAATGCTTAGACAATACCAAGAAAACTAAAATTAATATTAATAAAGAGAATCGGTATGACCATTGTGTACACGATTTGGACTTATTATTTTATGGTTTGAACCAAGTTGCTAATAAGTTGGCGATTGGTGTGTCAAAAAGTTTTTCAAAATACAAATAGCTAGATATGAATATGAGTACAAGGTTATAAATCGAGTGATGTCAAAATCTTGATAGAGCATTAAGTCATAAAGATTTTTGAGGGAAGAAAAAGGGGTAGATGCTGGATCAAGCATCAACATGCAACGACGACCAATTACAAAACATGAAGATGTTGGTGAAAGGATTGGGACTCTAATGCAATGGAAATGTGATTCTTATTGTCATTCAGTATTTTGGACCTCCAATTTCTACCAAATATAAACTACAAGAAAATAGGGATCCGTCACCTTTTATCCTTCAAAGTCTATCACCTATACCACCATCACCTTTAGTAACAAGTGATATTGAGTAAAAGCCAATAAAAATTTGTGATATAAATGAAAATGCAATGTAATGGTTAATGAGAATTGAAATAAGTACAAAAAGTATAAATATATTCAAGATGCTAATAGACATGATGTATGATAAAAAGATGTTGATAAAAATGCATTGCATATCAAAACAATAAAGCTACATGACATAAAATGTAAAATTGATGAAATGACTAGATCTCGATGGGCTTTTGTGATTTAATACATTTCATGATAAGGCTACATACTGGATGAAAGCAAGCAAGATACTGAAGTGAATAAAAATGTAATGCCTGATTTGTTTTAAATAAATCACCACAAGTGCACAGTGTTAGTTGTAGATCAGGCAAACACAAGTCATCTCCAAAGGAATTTGGGAAACACAAAACGATGACTCTAAACAAAGAAAAAGTATAATCCATAAATGTATTCACAATGATTCAAGATAACAAAATTATATTTTTGTTTAAATGGATAAATATTTCAAAGATATTAATGAAACAACGTAAAAATAAAATATTTACTCTATGTGATCATCCACACATTCAATTTTTCAACGTAAAATTGATGTATCGCAATACTCACAAAAATAGTTGAATACAACTCGAATCCTACGTGAGAGGGGTTGAGATATCACCGTTGTGCCTCCTTCCGTAGGTGGACATCGTCCTCTTAGCTAGGGTTGAAGGTCGACATCCCTCCTTGATCTCTCCTCCACTTTCTTCACTTGCATGGGAGCAACCTATATGGAGATGATGTCCTTGAGAAGATTGTCCACCACAACCAACTTGAAGAAGCTGCTCCAAGGCCGCAAACGATGCAACACTTCCATAGCCTCCCTTGTTGTCGCCTCTTGCATGAGTTGTGTGGAGACGGGTTTCACGTGAAACCCTAGTAGGGTTATAAAGAGGTGTTCCCGGAGAATTTGCAGTCTAGCCTCTATTTTCATAAAATATGGTTAAAACAGTTTTATCCCATGATTAGCCTAAACATTCATCCCATAAAAATTAAATCACCACTATCTTTTTATTTTCTTGACTTCTCATATCTAGTAGTTGTGGGTTCACCGGATTTATATTCATTTAACAACCTTTTGTACTTTAGTCCTCATAATATAATATAACTTACAATCTCTATTAAGAACACAAATAAATACCTTGTAAAACATTATAATCATGTAAATTAATCATAATAAACTGCACAAAAATAAACTTATCAATGCCACATTGATGAGGGTCGGTTGAATGAAAATAAAGTAGAGCTACATCATAATTAAACTAACAGATGAATGGCCAGATGGATGAGAGTAAACAAAGATGTTGATGGAGATAAAAGTGCTGATGAACACAAAGCTACATAATGGACCTACCTGACGGGTGAGGATAAGTAAAACTACTATTGGAAATGAAAATGCTAATGAAAATGCTAATGAAAATAGAACTGCATGACTGTTGAAACCACAAGAAAGGGGAGTAAAACTACTTAATTTAGGAAACTGTGAAATGTTGACGAAAATAAAATACTAATGAAAAATGAAACTACAAGACAGATGAAATTGCTGAAAATGAAAACAAAACTGTTTAAAATATAGATGTTGAAAATGAAACTGCTGGAAACGTCATTAATGTGAAACCGCTAAAAAAGTTGATAAAGTGCAATATTGCAATTGAAACACTGATGAAATGAAAATACTGCTGAAAATGCTACTAAAATGCAATTGTCGAAAATACTGTTAAAATAAAATGTTGAAAGAATAAAATTGCTAAAAAAACGTTGGTGAGATGATACTGCTAATGTTTACAGGGTAAGGTTGCTGAAAGTGTTGATAAAATAAAATATAACCATTGAAAATGTCTAAGAGATGTGATGCTGATGAAATGCAAATGGTTAAGCAACCAGAATCCACTTAGAGACCACGGATGGTTGATGGAAAATCATCAGCAAACGATTTTCCAGGGCTTTTTGAGATAAAGTGCATTTAGGATGAAAATCAAAAAAACTGCAATGCTGATGGGAAAAATGCAATGTCGATGGAAAATCATTTGCAAATGATTTTTTCTGGATTTTCCATAAAAAATGCATTTAAGGTAAAAGCAGAAAATGCTTGGCTAATGAGGAAAATGCGATGCTGATGGAATTTAAATGCATTACTAATGAAAGTCATCAGGGAACAATTTTTCTGGATTTTTTTCTGAAAATAAGCATGTTTTCAAGAATTCTTAATTAGAATATGTCACATTTGAGATAATTAACCCTTAACAAAGTATAACGGGTGCTATGATATGGCCTGAAACTTGACCTAAGGCAATTTAGATGTGGAATGAATAAGAATGACATGTCAACAACATGAAAACAAAGGCTTGTGCAAAAATGAGATTCCAACAACATGCACTTGAAGACTTGTAGAAACAAGGTGTTGATAGCATGAAAATAGTAGCTTGTGTAAAATTGGGGTGCCAATAGTATACTCCTCCTTGATCTAGATTGAAAATTGATGATCAGGGAAAAGAAGGCACCTGATCCCTACAAAATGCACATCAGAAAGGATAAAGCCGGAAAAGAGTAATGCAGAATTTAATAACAGTAACATGGCAGTAAATTGATTCAAAGCTAGAGGAATGAATAAAAATGACAGAAACATGATAAGTTGATGCAAAGCTAAAGAAATAATAAAGATGACCATACCAGGGGATGATGTTCTGATTAGAGAGGTGAAAGGTTGGGTTGATTGTAGCAACATTAAATACTGGATATCTGAAAAGATGTATACAGCATACAAAGAGAAGTATTAGAAACATAAAGGGGTGTACTTGATGAAGTAATTGTGGCTCCGTGTCAGGCTTTAATTAGATTTTGGAGTGCCTGTTCGACTTTTATACTCATCCCCCTTTTTACCTACAAATGTCTTGAGGTAGCCAATGTACCGTAATGAAACTTAAGCTTTAAACCAAGAGGACAGCCTGAATGCCCCTGGTTTAATAAAGATGAAGTAATAAAGATGATAAGTTGATGCAAAGCTAAAGAAATAATAAAGATGACCATACCAGGGGATGATGTTCTGATTAGAGAGGTGAAAGGTTGGGTTGATTGTAGCAACATTAAATACTGGATATCTGAAAAGATGTATACAGCATACAAAGAGAAGTATTAGAAACATAAAGGGGTGTACTTGATGAAGTAATTGTGGCTCCGTGTCAGGCTTTAATTAGATTTTGGAGTGCCTGTTCGACTTTTATACTCATCCCCCTTTTTACCTACAAATGTCTTGAGGTAGCCAATGTACCGTAATGAAACTTAAGCTTTAAACCAAGAGGACAGCCTGAATGCCCCTGGTTTAA
>JAMKPZ010006223.1:0-11672 GCA_024699675.1 Amphibolis antarctica | reverse complement strand
GAAAGTATAATCAATGCACTTAATAAATCAACTTCTCTAACTAACCTGTAACCCGTCGGTAGATCTAACGCTAACTGACGTCCTTCCGTATTCCATTCGGTAACTTCAAAAAAATCCTTACAAATGAATCCCAAATCCTAAATCCCAAATCCTAAATCCTAAATCCCAAATCCCAAATCCTTGACAAAGGGACTTCCGGTCGACTGCGCAGGTGAGGATGATTGGGGAAAATGAATCGTTTTTTTTTTTAAATAAAAAAATTAAATGGACTGCTTTTACTTTTACGCGGGTGTCATCGGCGGGAGGGGATTTTTTTCTGTAGGCTTCTTTTTTTTGAATACTCTTTTTCTTCATCAAACAGCCGTTAATCTTTTATCCAACGGATACTTACAGAACTCAATTCTATAGGCACCTACAGAATTATTAAACCCATATACTAATATACAAGCCGTGGTGTGGCAGTTCTTTGACCGGTCCACCAAGCGGTGGCCACAGTCGTGGAATAGTATTTTTGCTTTTTTTTAAAAAACAGTCTTGGAAAGTCCACGGCATTCTTATCTTCGACGTTAGGTAAGCCGAACGTTACTCGATAAATTGAGCATGATTGCTTGTTCGGTGGTTGTCGGGGGTGGGGCATAAGATTACAAGACGGTAAGTGGACTGAGCAAATTGAGTTAAATAATTTCTGTTGAAGTTTTTAAATTTTATTGTTTTCTTATAACAAGGTAAAATCATTTCGTCGTCGTTTATATTTTTAAAAATGATAAAAAATATAAAAATTGTAAAAAATAATAGATTAAAATTTTCATATTTTTTATTTTTTATTATTTTCAAAAATACAAATCATTTCATAAGTTTACAAGAAAAATTCAAATCAACCGAAATAAAAAACACAAATGACGTTAGGGAAGGGGAGTTTGTGTTAATAAAATTAGGAAAAATTGAATAAAAGAAAATTCAATTTCATTTATTTCAAGTATTTGTACATATTCTTTAACGAGGATAAAAAATATTAATATAGGAGCAATGATCTTCATGCAAACAGTCCTTGCCACCTTGCAACCTTGAGCAAGCAACCATCCTTTATTTTCTTAGTTAATGTGTAATAAAGGGGAGCCCCTTTAGGAAGGCGGGACCTCTATTTAACCTCATCATATAGTCAAGGTGGATCACTAGTTTCTTTTCTAATTTACCAGTTGTGCAATTGTCAAATCATCTGTGGATTCTAGTGAGTGTATCTTTCAGTGGATTTCGATGAGTGTATCTTCCAGTGGATTCCAGTTCGCTCTTTGTACTATTTCTTGCTAGCAATCAAGTTTATTGTACATTAGGTTGATATTGAAAGTACGGATCGTGTATTAGAGGGGAAGTGAATAACATTTTAAAAATTAAATCGTAAATTTATTTGAAAGCGTTTCAATAAGTATGTATAGAAAAATTGGAAATAAAATGAACATAAGAATTTTTACGGTGATTCACCAAAAAGTTTCGTTCACCCACAAGTTATCTAAGTTTGAGTTTAAATCTAATCCACTATTAAAAAATAATTACAGAAGGTATTTAAGGTTGAATACCAAACAAACCAGTACAATGGTTTAACGTTGCACCCCTCAACCAACCTACATAGGCATTTATGGTAGAACATCTCAATCTACCAAGGATTTATGATCAAATTCTCCAACCAATCAAAGATTTAATGTTGAATTGTCAAACTTACACAAAGCCAACAGTTTTAAGTCAAACTCTCTAACCAACAAAAGTTTAAGGTAAAATTCTTCAACCAATAAGAGTTTAAAGTAGAACTCTTCAACCAACACAACTTTGAGTTTTTAAGTGAAAACTCAACAAACCAACCAAAATAAAACCAATCCACAAAACAATTCATGCAAAGTGTGACTATTTTCAATGAGAAAGGGAAAGAAGCTTGAACACGGATGAAAACACTTGTAAAATCCCAAAAGTTGATCAATGAGCACTAATGAAATGTCCAATCAAAGCCTAAGTATGCTAAAGATTGTGTAAAGATTGGGTGTTTAGGATTGCTAATTACATGATTATTTATAGGTTAGACAAGCTTAAACAATCATAAACGACTAGTTTGATCTAGTCAAATCTTTACAACAACTATTTTTAACAAATTAGAGATTAAATTGGAATAACAAATGATTTTTTGAATTTGTTGAACAATCCATTTGGAATAATGAATTCGATTCTGAAACCAACTATGTTAAAATTAGAATGATGAATTTCTGAAAATGGTTAACTGAAATTGACTTGGAAGAACTTTTATGGGATTAACTCAATTACAGAGAAATTTAGATAATCATTCTGATATCCGAATGATGTTCCATTTTGTTCTGTTTAGGTGTATAATGACAGGTAGACTTAATTCTAAGGGTGAACATAACGTGAAGTGCAAAACGTTTAGGGTGAACATAACGTAGAAGAGTTTTTTTTGGGATTAACTCAATTACAGAGAAATTCAAATAATCATTTGGATATCCGAATGATGTTTCGATTTTTTTCTATCATAATTTTTTGTGTAATTTCTAAGTGTGAATATTGTGTGATAATTATACGACGAGTCATTGACTTATGGTTTTAGCTTTACAGCAGACCGTTGGGCTACTGTCTTAACTTTATGGTGGGCTATTGGGTTACAGTCTTAACTTTATGGTGAGCTATGGAGTTATGGTTTAGGATTTTCTATTGCTCTAGTGAAATTGCCATTTTTCTTAAGCTTGGCTTTAGCGAAGCTTCCATTTCCTTAAGCTTGGCTTGGACGGAACTTCCATTTCCTGAAGCTTGACTTGGACGAAACTTCCATTTTTCTGGGATGATATAAGTATAGAGAGATTCGGATAATCATTTAGATATCCAAATGATGTTTCGATTTTATTCTATTTATGGTATAGTAAGTGTGCTCTAAAAGATTAAATGTGTGACTTAAATTAATGTGAAAACCTTTTGTGTAGGGGCTTCTTATGTGATTTTTCATCATCTTTTTACCTTCATTCTTCATGAGTTGCATCCATCGAGGCTTCATATCCTTTATGTATGTTGAACTTTATCAACTCTTCAAGGCCTTAAAATCTTTTATCAATTCTTCAAGCCATCAATCTTCAAACTATCACTTCATCATATCTTGAAGTCATGTCTTCATCACTTCATTTACAACACATACATCATAAGATATTTGACATCATCAAAACACAACTTAAGGAGAGATTTTATACTTAACAATCTCTCTCTTTTTGATGATGTCAAAACCCAACAACACATATAACATATATTATATAGACATCATTTTATAGACATAATCATATTTTCTCTCCCTTTTTGACATAAGCAAAAGTGTGGAATCAAAAGCTCCCCCTAAATAGCTGTCTAAAATACTTAAGGAACACTCAAGAGTAATAGAACTCTTTTGTTTGGACCATCCGAATATGGCAGTTCACCATTCAATTAGGATTCCAAAAAAAAAAAATGGTAATCCAAATTTTGCAAATCAAAATTCCAAATTTATCCTTAGTCTATAAACAACAATTTGTCATGAATAAGTATTTTGATTTATCATCAATAATACTTCATTTGACCAATATCAACTTAGCAATCAAGTCTTATGTAGTTTATATTGGATATTATGATAGGGGTCATTAAGCCACTATTAGATCTAAGATTATATTTAACTATGAATCTAGTATTTTTCAAAACCTCTTGCGAGTCAAGATCTATTCTCAAGATACTTCTAAGTGTGAAAATACTTAAAGATTATTAAATCAATATATTTGTAATCTATATTTTCAAGATGTCACCTTGACTAACTTAAGTAACTTGTTTCAAGATTTGAATGACAAGTTTTCTTCTCATGAACTAGTGCATTAACGATCATCCATATAAGATTACAACATCCTAATCTCTTGAATCCATGATTTTCATTATGTATCCATTATAATAAATCATTCTATTGAATTCTCAAGTGCTATTGCAATGACTTTCCATTTCAACCATATATCTATTTTAAGAAGGTTTGATGTTAGTATTCCTGAATAATTTTTATGTTTATCAAAATCTATTGTGTCTATTCAAAACATCACTAAACCCAACAATCGAAATTTTCAAAATCAAACTAATGATAAGAAAATTCATTTAAAAGATTGCTATATCTATTTTCATTTCCCACATATTATGAAATTTATTTATAATTTCAATCCTATAACATATTATTCAAGCATGTAACAAGAATATCATTTCCTTAACTTTCCACTGAATGAATATGATTCTATACTAGGATTATGCCCATAGTAAAAATGAAATACCAAACTACAAAGAAGTCTATATAATGTTGATTCATATTTGGACTTATTCTAATGTTTAAATTGTTTAATCATATAGTCAAAAATGATAACTAACCCTAAGTGTGAGCCATCTCATCTATTACATTTTAAACCATGATAATCATAAGTTATTCATATATAATTTTAAAATCACTACAACTTATTCCTATAGTAGTAGCAAGTCAACAAATTTAAAAGTAGTGTTCATAACTTGCTTGCTTTCCATCCCCCTTTTCTTATTTCCTGAAAATCATGTGAAAATTAAGGATTTTGGTATCCACATATTCTTGGGTCCTTGGGGGTTAGTTCTCAAAATATTAAATTTATTTCCAATAGGCAACCATGTTCTATTTTGATTTCTTTTTAAGATAAATACATGGTCACCATTATAAACTCTTCTAATAAAACTCCACAATATGGAATATCATCAAACTTGTAATAGGGATTGTACTTTAAAGTGCATTTTCTATAATCAAGTAGTGCATGAACATTTGATCTACTGTAAGAGAGTTCCTTGATCTTGGTTTCTAATATGCAGTTTTCTTCCCTAAGCTTTTCATTCTTACAATCAGATTTGCATTTTAGGTCAAGATTGTCTTTGCTTTCCTTGACTAATTTATCAATATTATCATATAGAGAATCATTTTCTTTTTCCAATTCACTTATGCATGCAATTAATCTCTTCTTTTCCTTCTTCAAATTTTTAAATTTTTCATGTAGTCTTAAGAAGGCTGATTGTAGTTCATCATAATCACAATTTTCATTTTCAAAACTAGAACTACAAAAAGGTTAGAAGCATACCTCCTCTTCATTTGCCATAAAGCAAACATTGACTTGTTTATCATCTCTATTGTTCGAATCTTCTGATTCGGATGAACTTAGTTCATCCCAAGTGGCCTTTAGAGCCTTTTATACCTTTCATTTTTGTCTTGCTTCCTATTTTCCTACTCCTCTTTGTTTTTCAAAAGGGGACAATGGTTGCTTATATGTCCTTTTTTATTGTAGTTGTAACACATTAAGACTTTATCTCTTGAGTTCCCTTTTTCCTTCTTGATGAATTTCCAGAATTGTTGAATGTTTTAAACTTGCATGAAAGCATAACAATATCGTCGTCACCTAAGCTATCATTGGAGCTGAAGTTGGCTTGGAAGGCTAGCTCCTTCTTGTTTTCACCTTTCTTAGAGGATTCAACTTTCTCCTCCTTCTATGCCTTTAGTTGGACCTCATATGTAGTGAGGTTTCCTATCAAATCTTCTAGTGAGTAGGTGCTTAAGTCCTTATCTTCTTTTCCCAATTTGCTGTTAAACTTTTCAACACCTTTTGGACCTATTCCTGCATAGGAATTACCTTCCTAGGCCTTTTAGGCCAGTCACAATATCCCAAAAATGAGAGTGCATATCTAAGATTGATTCATTTTCAAGCATTTTAAATAACTCATACCTTTGTATGAGTTGATTTATTTTGGATTGCTTGACTTGAGATGTTCCTTCATGAGTCACCTCAAGTAGTTTCCACGCTTGGTTTTGTTGGGCTTGAGGTGTGGAGCTTGACTCGATGGAGAGGCAGGCGATAGTCGACAAACGAGAGGTGGCCGTTAGCACCTATATTTGGTTAGGATGTTGTAGTTGGAATAGACCGTAAAGCCCGACTTGATGAAGGAAGAGGCGGATTGCAGGCAGCAAGCGGTAAACGAGAGGTGGAAGCCGACACCTGCAGCCGGCTAGAGTGCTATGGACTGGAAGAGGTTCGGCTAGAGGTCCAGCTAAGTGATCGGCAGTCAGTGGGAGATTGATAGCTGAGTGAGGGAACTGGATGTGCCTTGCGAAGGACAAGCATGGACATGAAGTCCGTAAAGTTACGACGAGCCGTAAATTAAGTTTTGTAGTGTTACGATAAGCCATAAACTAAAAGCTGTAGAGTTATGACAGATCGTAGAGTTAAAGCTAGTAGTAGAGGTGAGGAGTGGTTGGAGGAGTGGTTGTCGGAGGCATTCGGGCGACCGCTGGATTGAAGGGTAACCACGTCAGATCTGTTGATGATGGATCTAGATCAATGGTTAGGATTGCATGTCCTTTTAGGGTTTTGATGTGTTGCTCTATAAATAGAGCATGTTGTAACCCTATGATGTAATGGTGAGTCGATGAGAGTGGAGTGGCGGCTATGTGCGTGAAGAGAGAGATGACGCCTGTCCAAAGTGAGACTACATGTGTGAGAGGAGAGGAGCTACTGCAGAGTTGTAAGTTGGCGCTTGTACATATCAAAAGCTTGTGACCTGAAGTAGCAGGATTCCCACCATTGTTCTATGGAGTAGGCAAGTTTCTAAATCACGTAAAAACCTTGGGTTGTGTATGTTGTTCCTTTCTCTTTCTCCATCCCACCACGTTGGAGAGGATGAGTGCACGAGTGAATGACGAAGGGATCCCAGGAGTGAACATCTAGATCCCAACTATTGGTGTCAAAGGGAAGGTTTGAGGAGGTTCGGCTTTGTGCAACTGTGGTGAAGAAGCTAGCGCCCATCCAAAGCAAGTCAGCATTCGGGTGGATAAAGTAGAATCCAGCGAAGCTTGCCGCTAGAGCAGGTGGGCGTCCTGAGGAGGCGATGTCTGGCTAGAAGGGCGGCAACCGGCTGTATAGATTGGTAGCTGGTAGAGTCATGTGGATTCCAAAAGAAGTGGGAGCTATGGGTGAAGACAAGTTCATAGTGGAGAAATTTGATGGAAATGATTTTGGGTTTGGCGCAACATGGAAGAAGAAAGTTCACCTTGCAAATGGGAGGAACTTTGACGTGCTTGGCAAGGGCTTTATGAAGATATTGACTAATAGAGGTTAGTGGGAGTTAGACGGTGTCCGGTATGTTCTTGACTTAGCAAGAAACTTGATCTCGGTATGTCAATTGGATTAGGAGGGTTACCATGTGGTCCTGGGTGGGGGTCTATGGGCGGTAACTAGTGGGACAGAGATAGTGGCAAAGGGGCGAAATATTGAAACGCTCTACAAAGTCATTGGTAGAGTACACGAGGGGATGACATTCAAGGAAGGGGTGCCTAAGAGAGAACTGGTTTCCAGAAGGTTGGAGGTGGCATCCGATGAAATCCACCAAGTAGTTGGAGGGTTTGATGGCTTAGTGACAGGTTCCAGGAGAAATGTGAGCTAAGGGAGGGGCATTGCAAGCAAGACTTGTCTACGATACAGGATGGAGTGGAGAGCTAAGAGCAATGCAAGAAGACTTGTCAACGGTCATGGGAAGGTCAAGGAGAGATCCATCGCTCGATGTTGGAAGGTTGTTTGAAAGGGAAATTGCAAGCGCTTGGGAGTCTTAGGTGAGGTAGTCAGACAATGTGCCAACTAACGAAATGGTGACAGAGGTTAGCAGAGTTTAGCCTATTTCAAAAGCTCTAGTGTCACTAAAGAGAGGTGTGGCATAGTTGTGTATTAGCCCGAAAGCACCAAAAGAGGTTGCTTGTTAGCCCAAAAAACACCAGAAGAGATTGTGTGTTAGCCTGGAAAAACACTAGGAGATGTTGTGTATTAGCTTGTAAAATATGGAGTTAGAAGGACAACTTAAGAAGAAAGACAAGTCATGGAGTTAGTCTCCAAGTGAGAGATTGTTGGACTTGTGGTGTGGAGCCTAACTTGATGGAGAGGTAGGTGGTAGCCGGTGGGAGTAGGTAGTAGCCAGTGGGAACAGGCAGTAGCTAGTGGGAACAAGTAGTAGCTGGTGGGAACAGGCAACAGTCGACAGATGAGAGGCAATCGTCGACACTTGTATCTAGCTAGGATGTTGCGATTGGCACAGATCGTGAAGCCTGACTTGATGAAGGAAGAGGTGGATTGCAAGCAGTAAGCGGCAAACGAGAGGCAAAAGTCGACACCTACATCTGGCTAGAGTGCTGTGGATTGGAAGAGGCCATGGAGGTCTGGCCAGAGGTCCAACCAGATGATTGGCAGCTAGTGGGAGATCAGTAGTTGAGTGAGGGAATCGGATGTGCCTTGCGAAGGACAAGCATGGACATGAAGTCTGTAAAGTTACGATGAGTCGTAAATTAAGTTCTGTAGTGTTACGGCAAGCTGTAAATTAAAGGCCGTAGAGTTATGATAGATCGTAGAGTTAAGGCTAGTAGTAGAGGTGAGGAACAGCTGGAGGACCGGCTGTCAGAGGCATCCAGGTGACCACTGGATTGAAGGGCAGCCATGTCAAATTTGTTGATGATGGATCTAGATCAATGGTTAGGATTGTGTGTCCTTTTAGGGTTTTGATGTGTTGCTCTATAAATAGAGCATGTTGTAACCTTATGATGTAATGGTGAGTTGATATGAAAGTGGAGTGCTAGCTGTGTGCGTGAAGAGAGAGATGACGCTGGTCTAGAGTGAGGCTACATGTGTGAGAGGAGAGGAGCTACCGCAGAGTTGTAAGTCGGCGCTTGTACACATCAAAAACTTGTGACCTGAAGTAACAGGATTCCCACCACCGTTCTATGGAGTAGGTAAGTTACTGAACCACGTAAAAACCCTATGTTGTGCATGTTGTTCTTTTCTCTTTCTTCATCCCACCACGTTGGAAAGGATGAGCGCACGAGTGAATGACGAAGGGATCCCAAGAGTGAACATCCAGATCCCAACAAATAGTATCAAAGGGAAGGTTCGAGGAGGTTCGACTTTGTGCAACTGTGGCGAAGAAGCCGGCGTCCATCCAGAGCAAGTCAGCATTTAGGTAGATAAAGTAGAATTCAGCGAAGCTTGCTGCTAGAGCAGGTGGGCGTCCAGAGGAGGCAATGTCCAACTGGAAGGGTGGCAATCAGCTATATAGATTGGCAATCGGTAGAGTCATGTGGATTCCAGAAGAAGTGGGAGTTGTGGGTGAAGACAAGTTCATAGTGCAGAAATTTGATGGAAAGGAATTTGGGTTTGGCGCAACATGGAAGAAGAAATTCCACCTTGTAGACAGGAGGAACTTTGACGTGCTTGGCAAGGGCTTTATTAAGATATTGACTAATAGAGGTCAGTGGGAGTTGGATGGTGTCTGGTATGTTCTTGACTTAGCAAGAAACTTGATCTTGGTAAGTTAGTTGGGCGGTAACCGGTGGGACGGAGACAGTGGTAAAGGGGCGAAAGATTGAAACGCTCTACAAAGTCCCTAGTAGAGTACATGAGGGGATGACATTCAAGGAAGGGGTGCCTACTAAGAGAGAATCGGTTTCCGAAAGGTTGGAGGTGGCATTCGATGAAAATCACCAAGTAGTTGGAGGGTCTAATGGCTTAGCGATAGGTTATAGGAGGAATGTCAACCGAAGGAGGGGCATTGTAAGCAAGACTCATCCTCAATACAGGATGGAGTGGAGAGCCAAGAGTAATGCAAGAAGACCCATCAACGGTCATGGGAAGGTCAAGGAGAGATCCATCGCTCGATGATGGAAGGCTATTTGAAAGGGAAATTGCAAGAACTTGGGAGTCTTAGGTGAGGCAGTTAGACAATGTGCCGTTTAACGAAATGGTGATCGAGGTTAGTAGAGTTCAGCCCATTTCAAAAGCTCTAGTATCACTAAGAAGAGGTGTGGCATAGTTGTGTATTAGCTCGAAAACACCGAAAGAGGTTGCTTGTTAGCCCAAAAAATATCGAAAGAGATTGTGTTAACCTGGAAAATCACTAGGAGATGTTGTGTATTAGCTTGTAAAGCATGGAGTAGGAAGGACAACTCAAGAAGAAAGACAAGTCATGGAGTCAGTTTTGAAGTGAGAGATTATTGGGCTTGTGGTGTGGAACTTGACTCGATGGAGAGGTAGGTGGTAGTCGATGAGAGCAAGCAGTAGCCAGTGGGAATAAGCAATAGTCGGCAAATGAGAGGCGGTCACCAGCACCTGTATTTGGCTAGGATGTTGCGGTTGGAACAGACCATGAAGCCTAACTTGTTGAAGGAAAAGGTAGGCAGCAATCGGGGATTGTAGGTGACAACCAGCAAACAAGAGGTGGCAGCCGACACCTAAAACTGGCTAGAGTGCTGTGGACTAGAAGAGGTTGTGGAGGTTCAACTAGAGGTTTGGTAGCCAATGGGAGATCGGTAGCTAAGTGGGGGAACTGGACGTGCCTTGTGAAGGACGAGCGTGGACATGAAGTCTGTAGAGTTACGATGAACCATAAACTAAGTTTCGTAGTGTTACGGTGAGTCATAAACTAAAGGTCGTAGAGTTACGGTAGGTCGTAGACTTAAGATCGTAGAGTTTCGACTAGCAGCAAAGGCGAGGAGCAGCTGCCGGAGGCATCCAGGATGTTGACCCCTATGCTTAGCACCCATTTGGTTGTTGGGTAAAACATGTAGTAGCCAACCAAAAAGTCGGTACACTTCCCTGGCTGTCGGTTCCTTGACTCTCCCCCGGGCAAGAGGGAGTCCCCTTCGTCCCTTCAATGGACTTGAGGGAAGAACACAGTTGCTGGCCCACAGGTCAGCTGGTAGCACAACTAACGCTTGCCAAAGCAGTGTTGATTAGCTGGCAATTTCATCGCTAGAATGGAACTCCCCCCAATACTTAGTGTTTTTCCATGGCAGTTCTATCGCCCAAACGGAACTTCTGCCAACACTAAGTGTTCTTCGAAGGAAGTGCCATTTTTCATACTTCCATTCCTTTATTTAGGCCATCCTTAGAGTAAAGTCTTTAGTGTTATAGTTGGCCGTAAAGTTACAATTGGGCATAGAGTAAAGCCCGTAAAGTTACAGTTGACTATAGAGTAAAGTTCATAGTATTACGGTTGGCCGTAGGGTAAAGCTCATTACTCCTCCCCACTTGGTCGAGGCTGAGTTTAGGGGCAAAGCACATGGTAGCTAGTTTGTAAGCCGATACACGCTATGGCTGTCGGCCCCCCAACTCACTCCTAAGTGGAAGGAAAGTTCCCCCTCTGGCCAAGTCTAGGTTCCTGCCCTGACCGAGATGCCGAACACTCTCTCGATAGGATGTTGAACCCTTCAATGTGCCAGACCCATGATTGGGTTTGATCTCGGTAGCCAATCCTTTCATCCCGATGGTCGACACATTCATCTTGGCCACTAGCTGACGTTTGAATGATACATCCTAATGTGAACGTCAAGGTGCCATAGGATCAAGTTAACGTTACTTAAATCTTGCACTTAATGAATGACAAAAATCATAGGGTAGAATTCAAAATGCACCATAAGATACCATTTTTGGATTGCCATGTATGGAAAGTAACCCCCTATATAAGGGTACGTCATTTCCATGTAGGGGAGGCTTTTTCAAGGTTTTCTGGAGAGTCTCTTTCAAAACCCCCCCCTGAAGGAGAACAAACCCTAGGAGCATTGACTGGAGTGAAACTCTTCTGACCGT
>JAMKPZ010006221.1:0-10808 GCA_024699675.1 Amphibolis antarctica | reverse complement strand
AGAAATGAAGACAGGATCAAGATTCTGAAGGTTTGCACTAAAGATAATCTAGCTGATATGTTCACCAAGGGCATTGTGGAGAGTAAGTTCAAGCATTGCTTGGACTTACTAAATGTCTACTGTTGCAGCTGAAGGGCGGTTGGTGTCTCTCCTTTTGTCTTTGAGGTTTAAGTGGAGGTCGATTCAAGACAAGGTGGAGATTTGTTGAATATGTCTTGAATCTTATTATGTTTGTAAGGGCATTTTTGTCATGGATTATTAGCCACTATATAAGGCCGTCCAAATGCCCCAAAAGGGAATTAGGGTTTTTGTGAGAGATCATTTTGTAACAAGAGAAGCTTTGTGTGAGGAGGCCGAGCCAACCCTTGGTGCGTCGGCCATCCCACTCTTCCCTTTCCCTTTCTCTTGTAATCCACCATTTGAAGATAGTGAAGAACCCAAAGAGAGACACCCGTGGATGTACCCAAGTTGGGGAACCATGTAAATCTCGTTTGCATTTGTGATTTGGGCGCCTGGAACCCTAGCCATGCATCCAAGCCATCGCCAGCCGTGATTTCGACTTTCTTTCGTGTTTTCTCCCTCCTACACGTGCTAATCTCATTCGAATCCGCTATGCTTGGATACCTCTGGAAGTAACAGTTACCCTAGTGGTGGAGTTGTGTCTCTGGAAGGTTTTTAGTGGATATACACACAAAGTCCAAAGAAATAAAAAGAGAGAGAGAGAAAAATAGAACCAACCAAAGGATTATTTGAATCACTTGTTGCTATAAAAATTTCAGGGGAATGAGGTGGCTCAGTCTTACAACACTCCCTCTCCTTGCCTTTAAATTGAATAGACTCATTTTAAAATGTGAACAAGAAGTCACTTATTCATGAGAACCATCTGTCTTGTACAAGCAAGAGAAATTCACACCTTCACTACTCTCAATTAGAAATTAAATCATTAAAACAGACACACATTTTACCAACAAAAGAGGGTAATTTAAGATATTTCATTCCTTTCTAAGATATTGGAAAATGCTTGGGCCGATAGACAAGGGATAAGGCAATAATACATCATTACTCAAAATATTAACTTGTTGATATAATATCATTTCTACTTCATTCTCACATTCCAAGTGACTTTGAATATTTCCCTTTTCTACCCATATTGACATTGATCCCTTGAATTTTTCTAATTCTTTTTCTTTCTTTTTTTCTTTCCTTTTTTTTTTCAACTCCTTTTTCATTTCTCTTTTTTTTTCATTTTTCCAAATAACAAAAAGTAAATGACATAACTAGCATTGCACTCTTAAAATTAATAAATGATCCTTAATCAATTAATTTCACCACCTTATATGTTCATAACCTAATTCCAAAATAACTCCATGGTGTATTAAAGCTCATACCCTTGCTACCTTCCTTCACATAACTTCTAACTCAGAAAAGTTTGGGAAATACCTTAGGATAATGCTCACTAGAATGGAAAAATTTTCATATCATGATCATTTTTATGGTGGCACTCGGCATAGGTCTATCGCTCCACTCAAATAGGGTAATGAGAAAGGAAAATGATGCACTTTAGAAAAACTAGGTTAACAAGGCATTAATTCAAATGAAACAAGAAGACAACCCATTGCACAAGTTAATTTGAAATCCATCTCCTCTAAGGGCAATAGGTTACTTGGAATTGGCTTTGAAAATTTTCCTCTCAATATAATAGGGTCTTCCCATTAATTCTAATAGCAACACTTGAAACTTACATTCCTCAAGTTTTGTTCTCTAGTAAAAACATAAAAGATATTAAAGATGTGAAAATCAAAGAAAATCACAAATATCGAAAAGAAATTTTTTTTAAAAATTTAAAATTTTGAAAATTTTAACCTACTTAAACTCATAAACTTAAACCTTAAACATAAACCTTAAACATAAACCTTCCCCCTCATACTTAAACTTTGCATTGTCCTCAATGTAAATGGAAAAGTTCAATATAGATAGGAAAATTCATGACAAATGCGGAATATGGTAAACATCCCCAATATCAAACATGAAAATGTGATGCATGTTGAATAATGCATTGAACTTAATAATGCATGTTGAATAAAGAATCAATTCCATGATACATATATTTTCCTGAAAGTGCATCATTCCAAATCACTCCATTAACTGTATTTTTCATTTTGTATGCTTGGTATGAACAAAAGTAATGCTCTGAAATAAATGCTTGTACACTCTTGCTCACACAACTTAATTTGCACAACTCTCTCGTTAGCAAATGACTTAAAACCTCGTGCAAGACATCTATGGGAATCTCCATTGCTCACTAAAGTTCATTTGGCACAAAATAGTACATTTAGTCAGAAACAAAATCAACTCGATGTATCTAATATTCATGAAATAAATGTGCAATATTTGAGTATTAATATGATTAAAATGACTACACAATAATTTCCTAAAAGTTCTGTCAACTGTAGCTTACCCTTGAACTAAGTTTCAGGGTAACGGTGTTTACCCTCGAGGTACCTCATGGGTAAACCTGTAATCCACTAATTAATTTCGGATCTCATCATCCAATCGTTTGATTACCTGATTAACCTTATAAAAACTATTAATGCCCCTTTGTGCATGAGCCCTTATTTCATGACCTACGTTCATAATATTCACCTTCTCCCATGATACACCATGGCTTCGACTTTCACTGCTCCTCCCCTTGCTCCAGCATCAAGTTTCGAGTGGATTAAGATGATGAACTTCAAGAAGTTCAGACTGAATACTGAGATGTGGAACAATGAAGGTAAAAGAAAGCTTAAAGTTGTGATTAGGGAGCAAGAACTTAAAACGGTAAAAGAAGACATTGCTGAGTGTCTTAAACAGAGTAAGGAAGCTTCCATTGTAGTTCCTACTTTTCTTAAGGATAAAATAGCCTCTCACATTGAGAGAGAGGTAGGGCAGGAGTAGTTAGCTCGCCCTAGAAATCATTTAGTGCAAGAGTTGTTTAGGAGGAAATGTGTTTTCTGGTTTCATAGAGAAGTATTTTGTTTAGCCACCACTGGGTCTATTAAAATTAGAACAAAAACTTATATTGCAAGCCCGTGGTAAGTAACAATCCCTAGAAAATCCATTTCAATTGATGAGTGGATGAGGTTAATACAGTTTGATTGGTTTGAGTTGGCAGCTTCATATTAGCATAAAGGTAGCCGCCAACATGACAAAACAAAGGAGAAAATATTGAAAGATTTGAAATATCAGTAGAAGAAAATTGGCATAAAGGTGGAAAGAGAATTCACTCGTGTTCCTTCTAAAGTATCACAGGCCATTGGGGATTATACTCAGCAAACATGGTAGGATGAGTGTGCTCTTAGGCCCAACAAAGCTTTGGATCAGGAAATTGTATTTGTTAAAGCTGAACTGTGGTTTATGAAGGCTATTCATTCAATTATTAAAAATTTAAATCGTACCACAGTGATCCAAAATGCAGTGGTTGCATGTCTCCCTGAAGATAGAGATGAAAGGGAGCAATATGAGTTTTTTATGTAGACTTATCTCTCTCTAGGAGAGAGTTTTGAGGTTGTTGAAATTGCATCACAATGTGCTCTGTATGAATGGAGATAGCACATGGCTTAGAAGGCTACATTTGTTGCTGAAATGGCTGAAGTGGAAGCCCTTCAGAAAGTAGCAGAAGTGAAAATCAAGGAAGAGCCATGAGAATATGATTTTAGGCATTTCAATGAAATTATGGTTGGCCCTTTAGAAAAACATGGAGTTGAGAGAATAATTGAGGAACATGAACCTCAAGAAGGTAGGGAATAAGAAGAAGAAACAACAAAAACAGAAATAGAGGAGGAAGAAGAAGAAGAATAACAACAACAAGAGCAACAAGAACAACAACAAAAGGAAGAGAATATTTTAATAGTCAGACAAGAGGAAGACAATTTAGAAAACAGTGATGATGATTTCACCCTAGGTGAGTTTATTCATCAACACAAGAAGGCACTTCCTCCTTCCTGTACCCTCTCTTTCATCCGGCTATCACCCAGAAGCCCATGGGTTTCCGTCGGCTCCGCCGGGTTTTTGGGGAGCCGGTTGGCTTAGATGGGTTTTTGGGGAGCCGGTTGCCGGGTTTTTGTACCGGTTTGCTGGCGGTAGGCCGGCTGGTTCCCCAAACCATCTACACAAAGATGGGTTTTTGGGGAGCCAGCTGCCGGCTATTTGTATTGGCTTGCCGATGGCAGGCTGGCTGGTTCAAGATTTCTTCATCTCCTCCTCTTGATTTCACTCTTCGCTTGAGCTTTGCCCCTCGATTTTCTTCCATCCTTCATCTGTCTTTCACCACCACTATGCCTCGCACAAAGAATATCATGGGGCATGTCCAGCAACAGGCTTCTAGGGCTGTGCAACGATGGCTCGATCTTTTACTGTCAACGTTGAAGAACCTGCCGGCAGAGGAGCTCGTGTGTCTTGATCGGGCCGAATCTGCCCGTCTGTCCATCTTCTTCAAACTTATCGACCACGGTTGTGATGCCTCTTTGGTTGAGGCTATGTCCTGGTCGTGGCTGTCAGAACGGCAGTGAGACTCCAGTGCCTCCAGTTCTCGTTTGCCAGTGGGCGGAGCGGAAGGCGAGGCGTTGGCGGAGGCCCCTCTCTAGAGTTCGCGGTGTCGGATGCATCGTAAGATGACGGTGAACCGGCAACGATGCCTTGCTGGGACTTCATCAATGCCGTTGGACATCCCTGAAGACGCGGCGTCAGACGTAGAATCGGTCTGGCTGGCGCTCCCCTGGTACCGTACCTCGATCAGCTCCGAGGAGGCGGCGGCCGATGGCGTGGCTCCCCCCAAAACTGACCAGGAGCTAACATTCCCCGTCGATGGCCACCTGGCCGTAAAGACTATTTTATACGGTAGGCCGGCTAGCTTCGACCGGCTACTGGAGGTGGAGCAGCTGTTTGCCAAGCAGGGCCTACTTCCCTTCGTCTAGGACTTCCACCGGGTGGAGACCATCCCCGGTTTGGTAGCCAAGATGTACTCCAACCTGTCGGAGGTGGAGTCGCAACTCATCCTGGGCCTTCAGTCCAGGCTAGTGGAGTTCTCGATGGGCTCCTGTTTGAGGTGCTGGGCCTCCGCTTCACCGGCCTGGACGTCTTCTCCCCTCTGCTGAGCCTCCCTTGGAGTATCGGTGACATCAACGCGGTAGTTGCCGCGGAAGCTGACTTGGACCAGCGGGTCGTAAAGGCCCCGTGACCTGAACCCATGTTGCTCATCTCGTCACCTTCATCCTCAACAACACGATCCTGCCAAAGGGAGGACACTGGGACAAGATTAGCGTTGTGACTTATCTCGCGACTTTCGCAGTGATATCGGGTTGCCAGGTGAAATGGGCGGTGGCGGTCTGACGCCAGATGCGGAGCGTGGTCTACCTAGGTCGGTGGCCTCCCAACCAGTTGCTGTTAGAGGAAGCGATGGTTGAGTTGGCTAGCTTCTTGTGCATCTCAACCGGCGGTCGGCAGAAGGTTCCGTTCCAGACCCGGCCCATCATGTCGGTCGATCTGGGTAGTTACGAGAGGCTCGCTTCTAAGTGGGCCAGCTCATTTGCCGTAGACCGTCTAGTGGGTCATCGTCTGCCAGGACTATCTAACTGGCTTGTTTACCTACACACTCATTTGTACGTTAGTTTCCAAAGGTGGGGAGGGAGTGTCGTTCCCTCCCCTTATCCGTGAATACATGTGGTGAGGTGTGTGAAGAAGTTGAGACCATCTCTGGTGACCCTCTCTCCTGTGTTTCGTCTCGTTGGTTTTGTAGAGGGGTTTTTAGGTGGCTGCCTGCGATGGAGTCCGCACAAGGTAGCTGTTCTGACCCAATAGTGCTATCTGAACCTGCAGGGGAATGAAAGGTGTCTCACCTCATGTCAAAACTGGACATTCACGTGGGTGTGCTCAAAAACGTGGTTCCCTTGTCCAGCGGAAGTGAGCCTTAGGCGACAAAGACAGGTCGAGAGGAGAGATCCGAGAACTGTTCTTCTACCCATAGTTATGTTGATTCTTCCTCACAAGTTCACTCCGAGGGTGTGGAGATGACGGATAGAACTATGCGGGTTCCGGAAACATGGGCATTGGAACCTGGGGGTGGAAGCGACTTTCAGCGGGATGCTAAGCCCAATGCTGCTGAGGACGCAGTTGCTGGCAGATCTTTTGTAAGGGATGCCAAGCCCTGTGTTGATGACTTAGCTGGGATGTCAAGCCCTAGGACAAGAGAAAAAGGGAGAAGTGGGTGTCGGCAAATGGGTTCCGGCACCCAGTTGTGTTGGCGGACTTTGGTGGGTTGCCAAGCCCTGAAAGAAGGGGATACTTGGTCAATCGCGACAAGTCGGGTATTAGACTGCCAACAGACGGTGGAATCCTAAGTTCTACCCTTCCCTTACATAGGAGTTCATATACTTTCAGGACTTCAGCAACAAGTAATTTTTCTTTTCTTTTTCCTTTTCTCCTTTTTTTTTTCTTTTCCTTTTTTCTCTCTCTTCTTTTTTTGGAAGAAGGATTCTAGCCACTGACTTTTCTTTTTCTTCATTTTCTTTTTCTCCTTTTTTTTTTTTTGCTATTCTTTCTCTTTTACAAAACAGTAGATCGAAATAAAAGTTTAAACAAAAGAGTACCACTAGCCCTCCCCACGTGCTGTTGGCAAGCAAAATAGTCCGATATTGTCACAGTTGGGTCCAAAGGGAATACCTTACCTAGAGGGAGTTGAAGTTTGTGATCTCCCTCGTTGTTGGGTGGCACTCGGGCTAGGTAAAAATGGGTGGTTGGATATTCATTCGCTGGGGGAGAAGTGATCTCCTATCTGTATTTCGTAACCACTCAGAATCAGCAAAGACCATGGGGATAGGGATGAACCTGGATTACTCACCTTGTTCCTTCTTTGTGCCATCAGAGTTAAACAAGATGGGTGCTCGGGTTTTCAATGTGGAAGTCTGGATGTAGCTAGTGTCACTGCTGGGGTCGATAGTTCGTCCCAGAGGTCCGGATAGCACTTCTTGAGTCGGATGTGTCGCCTGTTGCTGCAAATTGTTCTCGCCGCCGGCTGTGGATACGGTTGCCGGGTAAGTCAGAGGTGGCAGCCGGTGGTGGGCTGGTTGGATGGTGGAGCATGTAAGTATTGGGCAACAAGCTGTGGATGATGGCCGAGTCATTTTTCGGCTCCTGGGTGTTTCCTCTGGTGGATGGTGAGCTGGTCATTTTGGGACTGAGGGGGACGTGGGCCTATCCCGACGGGTTGTGATCAGGAAAATATACGAACATGTGGGGGTGAAGCTTTCGGCTAATTTTGTCGACCCTCTTCCTTTCCCACATGGACGAGGCAGGATGACTAAAGAGTTGGACCTGCTCATCATGTGTGCATCGTGCGTGCGTCGTGTGACATGTGAGTCATAAACAGGAGTTTACTGTGGAAAGGAGCATACCTATTTGGACCTGACCTCTTGGTTAGTCGGTGGAGAGTAGGACGGAGACATCGGTCGCCGGCTTGTCTAAAGGCGGCGACCGTGATGAGCCCCGTTCGTGCTTATCTCTCACGACCATAGGGAACTGGCTCCTTGGTTGGCTTGTGGGGAGTCGATCTGAGAAGCCAGCAGCCAGCCTTTCTGAAGGCGACAACCGTGACAATCCTGGGTCGAGTTCATCCTTCATGGCTTTTGGGAACCGGTACGAGAAGTCGGCGGCCGGTTGGTTTGGAGGTGGCAGCCGCTATGGTCCCCGGTTGAGTTGTCTATGGGTAGAACTTCTTCAGCTGCGACAGATTGACCGGGCCGAACTCTTGTTGGGTGGCTTCATCAAAAAGGTAAACGGCCCCCCCGCTGAGGACCTTGGTGATGCCGTATTGGCCATGCCAGTGTGGGGAAAACTTCCCCGTGGAACCTATTGGGAAGATGGCGCGAAGGACTAAATCACCAGGCGTAAGGAACCGGGGACAGACTTTCTTGTTGTAAGCCCTTGCCATCTTTCGCTGATAAATTTGGGCATGGTCCAACGCTCTCAATCTTCTCTCGTCTAGGAGGTTGAGCTGCAACAGGCGTGATTCTGACCACTGGTCATCAGAGTCTGCTGTTTCTTTAAGGATGCGAAGGGACAGGAGTTCTACCTCCACTGGCAATACTAGTTCAGATCCGTATACCAGCGAGTATGGCGTTGCTCCGATGGTGGTTCGCAGGGATGTCTGGTAGGCCCAGAGTGCGTATGGGAGGTGGTCATGCCAATCTTTGTGTGTTCGGACCATCTTCTTGAGAATTCGAACCATTGTCTTGTTAGCCGCTTCGATCGCTATGTTCATCTGTGGCCTGTAGGGGGATGCCCTTAGGTGATGGATGTGACATTGCTCTAGATAGCTTGTGACCTACTTGGCTGTAAAGCTGGTGCCATTGTCCGTCACCACCTCGAAGGGGACACCATACCGGGTGATGATGTTATTGCGCAAGAACTTCTGGGTGGCGGCTGTCGTGAATGTCTTGTAGGATACTGCCTCCACCCACCTGGTGAAGTAATCGATGGCCACCAGTATATATCGGTGTCCATTGGTGGCCGTCGGCTTAATCTCGCCTACCACATCCAAGGCCCACATGGAGAATGGCCAAGGGGAAGCCATGTTGTATAATTCATTGGGGGCGCATGGATGAGGTTCCCATGTACCTGGCACTGGTGACAATGACAGACGTACGTGGTGCAGTCTGCCTCCATTGTGCTCCAGTAGTAGCCTTGGAGCATGATCTTTTTCGCCAGGAGGATCCCGTTCATGTGGGATCCATAGACACCTTCATGGATTTCCTACATAACCGTACATGCCTCGGGCGAGGTTACGCACCGAAGAAGAGTCTAGTTGTGAGATCTTTTGTAGAGCTGTCCCCCGCTGAAGACGTAGCCAGCTGCTAGTCTTGGCAACGTATGTCTGTCTTGGGTGGTAGCCTCTAATGGGAACTCTCTGGTCTCCATGAAGGTTTGTACGTCTGAATACCAGGGGCAGTTTTCTTGCTGTGAGTTTTCTAGTCCGCTGTCTGGGGACCCAGAGTCTGCATTGTTTGGTTCGTCGACTGGGGCCGGTTCTCTATATTGGTCGGCAGTTGGCCGGTTGTTGGGGCGGCTAGTCGGATGTAGAGTGAAGGGTCTAACGTCTGCCTGCTCAGGTACTTCTGTGAGGCGGTAGATGTTTTCGCTATAGGCCAGCTGGTGAAGTGTTGTGACTTCTATAGCTATGCTCCGACCCTCTTTGACCGCTACCCATGATGCTAGGACGGCCAGAGCATCTGCGTACGGGTTATGCTTGCGGCCGACATGTTGGAAATGGATGAACCAGAAGTTGCTTGCTAATTGCAGTATGAGTTCCTAGTACGGATGGAGCTTGGGGTCTCGGGTTTTCCACCTGTTGAGGGTTTGAGAGATTACCAGCATGGCGTCACCGAATACGCGCAGGTGGGTGACCCAGAGTTCTAGTGCGAGTCATAGCCCCATGACGCAAGCCTCGTACTCCGCCTCATTGTGTGAGCATGTCAAGAGAAGTCGCTTGGCTACGGGCAGCATCCTTCCTTGGGGATCTACTAGGACGACCCCTACCCTGCGGCCTTTGGTGTTGATTGCTCCGTCAAAGTACAAGGTATGGGGTTCTGGCTGGTCCAGATCTGGTTGGTCTGGGTCTGGCTTGTTGATGGTGAAGATGGGCTCATCTGGGAATTAATCTTCCAATGGTTGGTAATCGGGCAAGGGCTGGTGTGCCAGCTAGTTGGCCATGGCTTGGGCCTTCATGGATTTCTGGGATACATACCGGATGTCGAATTTTGCAAGGAGCATTTGCCATTTCACACACTTGCCTACCAAGGCTGGCTGGTCAAAGAGGTAGCGCAGGGGATCTAGGTGGCTGAGCAACAAAACTGGATAGACCACCAGGTAGTCTCACAGCTTTTTCACCGTCCAGACCAGCGAGTGACAGTACTTTTCAATCAGCTCATACTGTTCTTCTACCTCGGTAAACTTTTTACTGAGGTAGTATATGGCCTGCTCGGTTCTGCCGATGGTGTCATGCTGGCCCAATACTGCACCCATGGAGGAAGTTGTTACCGACATGTACAGGAAAGGTGGTCGTCCAGAGTGAGGTGGTACGAGAACCGGTAGCCGGGACAACTGACGCTTGATGTGGTTGAAGGCGACTTGGCATTCTGTTGTCCACGTGAAGCTGGCATTTTTCTTCAACAGCTTGAAGAAGGGCTCGCAGATCGGCGTGAGGCATGAGATGAAACGCGCGATGTATTGTAGCCTTCCAAGCAAGCTTCAGATATGTTGTTTCATTTGTGGGGGAGGCATGTCTAAGATTGCTTTCACCTTGTCGAGATCTACCTCAATTCCCTGTTTGTTGATGACAAAGCCGAGGAGGTTTTTGGTGGTGGCCCCGAATGTTGATTTTGACGAGTTCAACCTGAGCTTGTACTTCTTTAGGTGCTCGAACAGTCTTCTTAAGTGCTTGAGATGTTGTTGATGAGTGCGTGCCTTCACTACCATGTCGTCGATGTAGACTTCGACTTCTTTGTGCATCATGTCGTGGAAGAGGGTGGTCATGGCTCTTTGGTAAGTAGCACCTGCATTTTTGAGCCCGAATGGCATCACCTTGTAATAGAAGATGCCCTAAGTAGCACCTGCCTACCAAGGGATTCTATTACCCTGGAGGAGGTGAGATCTAGCCTCCATTCGAGAGAGCTAAGGCATATGGTACAGCATGGTACAGGTGAAGCCAGTGGCTCAAGTTTGTTAGTACATCAACAGGAAATTAGAGGAAGAAGCCAGAAACAATTCAATAACAA